>CAUYQG010069791.1:0-55752 GCA_963574415.1 Tarsius wallacei
GGTGGCTCAGCCTGTAATCCCGCGCCTTGGGAGGCGGAGGTGAGTGGATTGCCCGAGCCCGCGGGTTCAAGACCCGCCTGGGCAACTTGGCGAGACCTCATCTCTACAATAAATCGAAAAATTAGCCGGGTGTGGTAGCGCGCGCCTGTAGTTTCAGTTACTTGGAAGGCTGAGGCGGAAGGATCGCCGGAGCCCAGCAGGTCGAGGCTGCGGTGGCCGGGAGCGGCCACTGCACTCCAGTCTGGGTGACAGAGTGAGACTCCAACTAAAAAAAAAAAAAAAAAAAAGAATTATTTGCTGATTTAACTATGAATAAATTAATAATATTATTGCCTTACTCGTTTATCTTCTGGTCCCTAGTTCTTAGATGGTCAGCAGACAGGAGAATTGTGGAAAATGTATTTTCATTAATTCATCCATTTCTCTTTTTTTGAATTAAGAAAGGTAGATTTATTAAGGGAAAGATACGTTGTTAAGGGCACAATGGGCAGGACAACAGCAAGAAGGTCTGGTGTCTGCTGCCTAATCATTCCTTTCAAACATTGGTTTAGAGTGCCTCTTACATGGTGGTCAAGTTTACAGGAAAAAGAGATAGGTAAGACACAGTAGCTCTCCACAGTGATATCTCTGTATGATAAGGCACAACAAGATATAAAACACTTAAATAGAAAAAGTAGGTGATATCAGGAGAGAAACAGGTCACAGTATCCAAAATGAGTGAAAGCTTGCCATATTAAAGAGATTGCAAGGAATTAGCACATCAGAACCATATAGATTATAGGAAGATTATGAGGGAAACTAGGAAGCAGAGTGAGATATAAAGCTAGAGAGGTATGTAGACCCCAAGACCCACAGTTCTTGGGTTCTGTATTAAGGAGCTTAGAATTTATCCTGAAGGCAGACCATTACATGGTCAATTGGTGTTATCAATTCAGAAGCAGGTACCAATTATTCTGCTGACATATATTTCTTATTAACATAGAGGTAAATTTCTAAACAGAATATTTGCAAATTAAATCCAGAACATGCAAAAAGAATAATGGAAAGCAAGTTGGAGGTTTTCAGGAATGCAAGGTTGGGTTAACAATTGAAAAGTCAATCAATGAAATTAATTTCATTCATAAAATAAGGGGAAGGGAAGCATACGATCATGTCAATAAATGCATTAATGTCATTTGACAAAAAACAAGACTTATTTATAATAGAAATTCTTAGTAAACTAGAAATAGAAAGAAACTTTCTCAGTCTAATAATGAATATTTTCAAAAATATAGAAAAATAGTCAACTTAAGGTTGAATTATTGAAAGATTTTACTCTGAATTTTGGAAACGCATAATAATATTGGCTATCATCAGTTTACTGGAGGTCCTAGTCAGCAAGAAAAATAGAAGGTATAAGAATTGAAAAAAGATCTTTGCAGATGATTGGATTGTATACACAGAAAATCTAAAAAACTCTGTGAATAAGCACAGGGCCAACACTAGAAAATTATTATATTTCTAAATATTAGCAACAAAAAATTAGATATTAACATTTAAACAACACATGTACAGTAGTATAAAATTTATATATGCAGGGATGCATCTAATGAAGGATGTATATAATTTCTGCATGTTGGCTCGTGTCTGTGATCCTCCACTTTGGGAGACCAAGGTGGGGGAATTCTTGAGCCCAGGAGTTTGAGACAAGCCTGGGCAACATAGTGAAACCTCATATCTACAACAACAACAAATTAGACAACCTTAGTCATGTGCACCTGTAGTCCCAGCTACTTGGGATGCTGAGATGGAAGGATAACCTGACCTCAGTAGGTCGATGCTGCCACAAGCTGTCATGATCATGCCACTGAACTCCTGCATGGGCAAAAGAATGAGACTCCAACTCAATGAATAAATAAATAAATAAATAAATAAAGTTCCTGCACATAAAACTAAGAAAAAAATTCCTGAGATAAAATTTAAAATACCTAAATAAATACAGAGCTCTATTATTTTTAAGGACTAAAGGATTGTTATTGTTGACATGTGGATTTTCCCTACATTTATGTAGAGATTCAATAAAATACTAATTAAAAACTCCAGATTCTGTTTGTGGAAATTGACAACCTGATTCTAAAATTCATATGGACATGCAAAGGGCCAAGAATAACAAATATAATCTTGAAGAAGAGAAAAAATGTTAGAGATCTTCTCTAGGCAATAAGACCACATTAATTAAAACAGTATTGTTACCAAGAAAAATAGTTGAAGAGAAAGAATAAAATCCAGCAACAGATTTATATTAATCCTCATTCATAACAAATGTGCCATTATAGTGAAGTGTAAAACAAGGTGCTGTTAAAAAATAGCTCTACATTAATTTGATATATCAACTTGAAAAAAATCTTGACCCCTAACTCATATCATACAAAAATTAGTTCTAGAATAATCATAGGACTAAACGAGAAAGTTAAAACTGTTTCACTTCGAGGAAGATAGAGTTGTTGGGTTTTTTTTTTTTACCTTCAGCTAGGCAGTTTAAAAAAAAAATAGAATGCAAAGAACATTAGCCATAAGAGAAAAGATTAATAAATTGGAATGCATTAAAATTCAGAACTTTATTCTATTAGAAGACACAATCCAGATAATGAAAAGACTAGACTATTCAGAGAATGAAAGAAGATATTTGCTGTATATCTTCAACACAGAATTCCTATAATTATTTATATATATATATTCTATCTATCATCTATATACCTATATTTTCTGTATGTCAATAAAAAAGAAATAGCCAATAAGAAAATGGGCAATAATTTGAACAAGCATTTTATGAAAAAGAATATCCAAATGATCAATATGCATATGAAAAGGTGTTCAGCACTGTTAGATTTCTGGGAAATGCAGATAGAGCCACAATGAGATACTACTACACATCCACAAGAATGATTAAAACAAACCCAAACCAATAAATCCCAGAATATACCAGGCGTTAGATGAATACAGAGTAATTGGAAATTCTTATACACTTTAGTATATACCAAACAGTATATACTGTATACTTATATACTTTAGTATATACTGTTTGGCAATACTTTCTGAAAATTAAAAATGTGCTTATCCTTTAATAATTTTCCTCCTAGATATACAGTCATGCATCACTTAACGACTGGGGTATGTTCTGAGAAATGCATCTTTAGGTGATTTCATTGTTATGCAAACATAATAGAGCTAACTTACACAAACCTAGATAGTATAGCCTAGTACACAGCTAGGCTGTATAGTATAGCCTATTGCTCCTAGATTGCAAACCTGTACAGCACATTATTGTATCAAATACTGTCAGCAATTGTAACACAAGGGTAAGTATTTGCATATCCAAACATAGAAAAGGTACAGAAAAAAATACTGCCTTATAATCTTATAAATCACCATCGTATATGTGATCTGTCATTGACCAAAATGTTGATATGTGGTGTATGACTGTATATCCATAAATGTTACATATGTGCACTAAAACATGTACAAGAATGTTTATTACAGTATTATTCCAAATAGCCCCACATTGTAAAAAAAACCCAAATGTTCATTAAAAAAAAGAATGAGTAAATAAAGTGTGATTTACCAGTAGCAATGGGGATAGAAGAATCCCAGTTACCTGCAACAACATGGCTGTGTCTCACAGATGAATAAATGAGAGAAGCCACAGAGTCTACATTATATGAAGAGTCTACACTATACAATGTAGTCATCATATATAAAAAATAATAATAAGCGGACTGATTTTTGGCAATAGATTCCAGAGTTCCTTTGCTTTGGGTTGGGGTGGGAATGGGGTAAGTAATGACCAGAAGAAGGTATGAGAGAGGCTTTTGGTTTATTGGTAATAATTTATATCTGGGTTGTGTGGTGCTGTGTTTCTTTTGTAAAATTCATCAAAATGTATATTGTAGATATGGACACTTTACGCTATGCATTATAAGTAAAATAAAATAAAAAGGCAAACCAAAACAAATCTGTTGTTTTCTGACTAGAATATAGGCTCACATTTAAGACTTCCTTTTATACTACTGATTTGTTATATTACTCTTTATCTCAGAAATACTTTTATTAAAAATCTATGTACTGAATTATGTGATTAAGTCATGACTCTCTCATGACACGGCAGCCAGTACAGAAGAAGGGAGCACTGCAGTGCTCTGTGAATGGGAACAGATAACAAGATTCTTTCCTCAATTTGAAATGTGTTTATCAGCTTGTTGACTCTCTTGAGTCTCTAATTCTGCTGTTGCTTCGTGTTCAGCTGAACAAACTGTCTCATCATAACTGATAAAAAGTGTTAGTAAATACTCCAGAGGTGAGGCAACAGTGCAAGTTGACTAGCAAGTGGGGTTTTAAAATTCAAGGGTGATGGTGGCTTGAGGTTCCCTCAAAGGAACAGCTTGTGGGTAGGGAAAAAAGTCGCAACCAGGATAGGCAGAAGACAGATAAGCATTCTTGCAGACAGAGAGATGGACGACAGTGGTGTGACTGGTCTCCAGAAAAAATACGGTCCACAGGCTTGTGATGACGTCAGGGGAGTAGAAGTGATCGATAGACCATTTATTCATTCATTCAGTCATTCATTCATTCATTCAACAAATGTTTATTGAGCATCTACTCTTGAACAGGGACTGTTTTAGGCACTGTTAGTGGCTGAAAACATGCCATGTGTTCAGAATGTAAGGAACACTACCCTCACAGGGGCTATGCCATAAAGAACATACGTTGAGCCGATTCACTTGCCATTGCCATTTCGAAAAATGCATTTTCTATACTAATGAGGGTATGCCTATACCTTTTTTAAAAGTGTAATTTTTGTTTGTAAACGTCATTTACTACTCACTTATACAGAAGGCCGAGTAAGGCAGTAAAATAATCTTGATTGATTCATCCACATTCTGGTTCTTGTTTTATTAATTTTATTTTATTTTAGGATCATGGGGTACATGTGAGGACTTGTTACATAAGTATATTGAGTTAAGGTAAGGTCTGGGCTTCAGATGACCCCTTTCCCCTCCCCAGTAGTAAACATGGTACCCACCAGGTGATTTTGTGTCCCCTATTTCCCTCTCGCTCCCTTTCTCCTTTGGCGGTGTCCAGTGTCTTTTGTTCTCATCCTTGTGCCTGTGTGTGCCCACTGTTTAGTGCCCACTTATGAGCGAGAACATGCAATATTCAACTTTTTGTCTCTATGGTAATTCATTTAGAATGATGGTCTTCAGCTACATCCATGCTGCTGCAAAGAATATGGTTTTGTTCTTCTTTATGGCTGCATAGTAGTCCATCGGGTATATGTGCCACATTTTCTTTATCCAGTCCACTATTGACAGATATCTGGGTAGGCTCCATATTTTTGCTGTTGCGAATAATGCTGCAATAACATACACGTGCAGGTGTCTTTTTGGTAGAACGGTTTGTATTCCTTTTGGTATATCCCCAGGAGTGGGATTGCTGGATTGCATGGTTGATCAATTTTTAGTTCTTTGAGAAAATACCACACGGCTTTCCACGAAGGTTGAACTAGCTTATGTGTTGGTTGCAGGTCTGTGATTTTAATTCTGGGTTCTCTGTCCTGTTTCATTGGTCTGTGTATCTATTTTTGTACCAGTATCATGCTGTTTTGGTTACTGTAGCCTGGTAGTAAAGTTTGAAGTCTGGGTGTATGATGCCAACTTTTTTGTTTTTGCTGAGGATTGCTTTAGGTATTCAGGTTCCTTTTCCCCTCCATACGAATCTAAGTATTGTTTCCAGGTCTGTGAAAAATGTTACTGGTAGTTTGATAGGGATTCTGTTGAATCTTTAGGTTGCTTTGGGTAGCATAGATATCTTGATGACACTGATTCTTCCAATCCATGGGCATGGGATGTTTTCCATTTATATGTGTCGTCTTTGATATATTTGAGCAGTATTTGTAGTTCTCATTGTAAAGATCTTTCACCTCTTTGGTTAGATAAATACTGAGGTATTTTGTGTGTGTGGGGGGAGCTTTTGTGAATGGACAGGGTTGTGTTTTGATTTGGTCCTCGGTCTGTTTGTTGTTGGTGTATAGAAATGCAACGGATTTTTGCACATTGATTTTGTATCCTGATGCTTTACTGAAGTCTTTGATCAGTGCTAGGAGATTTTTGGCAGAATCTACAGGTTTTCTAGGTATAGAATCATATCATCTGTGAAGAGAGCTAATTTAACTTTCTCTTTTCCTATTTGGATACCTCTAATTTCTTTCTCTTGCCTAATTGCTCTGGCTAACACTTTCAGTACTGTACTGAATAGGAATTGTCTGGTTCTTCTATAAGCGATATTTCACATTAGTCAGAAATGTAGACAATATATAGTGACCGTATGCACCAGATTATACATGACTTGTACCAATGCCAACTGAATGCAAGATTTGCCTCTATAGCACAGCATGAATTAATCAACCATTCTGTGTTAAATGGCCATTTTCGGAATCTAATCTAGTTGAGATTTATACATTTTAAGTGGTTGATTTAATTTGTGCATATCTAGAAATCATAAGTGTCATTCTGACATGCAGCCTTTAAAAAACCATGCCTTTTCATTCATGGAAAGGAGATTTTGGAGTGATGGAGTGACTTTTTCAAACACACACATGCACCGTGCTAATTGATACCATAATTATACTGTGGCAATCCTGTGCATACTGCACATTCTGAAATATTTTCATCATCTTGAAGATCCAAACATTTTTCAAGTAAAATATATGCTATAGTAGTTAATTCTTTTCATTACAATATATAGTGTTTGTGCAAGTTATTAGAAGTGACTCCCAGTTGAAAGTCCGAAACTAGTGATATAAAGTGGTGGCCATAGAATGGACTTGAACTCAGAGGTGGCCGTAGGTCTGGACTTAACTAATTATTAGCTATATGGTCTTAGCCTAACCTTGCCCAGATAGGCTCAGCAAGAAGCCTCAGTTTCCTTCTATGTAAAATGGTGCTTATAATTTTACTCCTAGTGTTATTGTGAAACTTACATAAAATACTGTATACAAAATTCCAGTCTCACTATAATCATTAAGCAGAAAGGACTATTAATTTTTAGGAGAAGCTCCCATGCCAACTTATTTTAATATCGCATGCTGATTTTAAGTGTCTCTCCCTATTCAAGGTCCAGTTATGATGAAATCTGTGGAAACACTGCAGGATAGTTTTACATCTTCCAGAGAGGATGGAAACTCCTGCTATCGCATCCTAACTATATCCTAACTTGAGTGTCTCTGTGTATTCTCTAAACAAAAAAGAGACGACATTTTGTTCTTTGATAGGTTTTTAAATCATCAAGAGAACTCATGAAATAGATAGAAGGGGACAGAGGCATTGAGAATGACCCTTAGTCAAAATATACTCTCCATTGATATTTTTGATAGTCAAACCTTGAACTTCTTAGAAACCAGTTTTAAATATGCTTTAGCATTTAACAGTTATTTCTGATTCAGGGTTCATAGTGGAGCATATGTGTAAACTTTAATTACATCTCTTTTTCTCCCCTTTGGCTTAGTTTTATATCCCCAACACTCCACCCCATCTGATGCTCTTCTATCTATTTTGAATGTATCATTTGAATTATTGTATCAAAGACGAATATTTGAATCCTAAATGAAAGGGGAGTAGAAATATATATTTAAAACGAATTTTCCCTGACTCAGCCTATAATTCTAGCACTTTGGGAGGCCGAGGTGAGTGGATTGCCTGAGCCCGTGGGTTTGAGACCCACATGGGCAACTTGGCGAGACCTCATCTCTACAGTAAACCAAAAATTAGCCAGGTGTGATAGCGCACACTTGTAGTTCCGGCTCCTTGGAAGGCTGAGGCGGATGCTGGGGTGGTCGTGAGCATGCCACTGCACTCGACCCTGGGTGATGGAGTGAGACTCCAACGCAAAAAAAAAAAAAAGAATGAATAAATAAATAGATAAAAAAACAAAATGAATATTCCTAAATTTATTTAAATATTTCTGTCTGTATATTCTTTGTTCAGTCTTTTCAGGCTAATTCCTCTTTTCCTGCTGTAGGAATTGAGACAAGGCTTTCTCTCCAAAGTTGAAGATTGGTCTTCATTAAAGAATCCTTAGACCTCTTGGTAGTTGGTTGAAATCTGGAAACATTAACGTAATCTCTTAGCCAATCAAAAAAGGTGGGAGGAGCAATTCAATAACTTATTTCTGGCTTCTCTGAGAGTACCTCTATGCCTGCACAAGTACTATTACTAGGAACAATGTCATTTTGTTTAACTTTCCTCAAGTTTCAGTGTCCCTCCGATGAAATAACCACAATATTAAGCTGCCCCCCTAACACCACTCGTACCACAGCAAAAAATAATACAATTATTAGCAACACTTGTTTGCTGTCTACTGTTCAGTTTATTAGAAAGTCAGAAAAGCAGGAGGGGACCCAAACAAGTAAATTATGTTTGAAATGAAGCTGACTTTTATTTAGCAAGGCTTGTCAAGTTTGGTATATTCTTTCTCTTGCTGTTACTAACTCCGAGTTTTCTTTGCTGTCTGAAGACTACCATTTGAAATGCTCTTTGAGTGACGTAAAGTCGACCACAGGATCCAAGGTAGCTTTGATGTTTGTCTGGAAAATGCTGGAGTTCTGGTACGCTGTAGTTTCCACAGAGGCTGAACAACTCCAACATCAGATTACCTGTGAAAAAACTCAGAGAGCAATTAAATATGAAACGAAATTTCTCTGATAAAGCAAAAAAGAATTAGTGTCTTTCTCGAGGGCTCATCGGGAAGGTTTTCCAGCCCTTCTTCCCTAAGAAATATGTAGGCATTAAATTCAGTTATTATTTCAAACAGAACATTTATATGTCAATTGAAAGAAATATGTAGAGGGGTGAAGTTGACTTTAATATCTTATTGAGCAATGTGACAAGAATTTGAAAATGTATAAACTAACCACGGGGTGACCTTTCGAAACTGAAATGCATAGGTATAGATGACATTTTCTCATTCAATTACTTATTTTGAAATCTAAATTAAAGCACACACAACACCAAATTAAATCTCTCCTCCCCAGAGTGAATATCTCAATCATTTACAACTAAGCAACTTAAACATCCAGTAATCAACAAACATTAACATGTAAATACCTTGTTTTAATAAGCCATAAACATTAATAAGCACATGGCTAAAATTACTGCTGAAATGATTCATCTGCCACCCAAAATATCAAATAAGGGCTGCAGAGAAATAAAACTGTTAAATTCGATTCTGAAAACATTTGTGTGAGTTTGCATAAATCCTCTTTATTTTCTAGTGGATTTTTTTCAAGATTTTTTTTTCCTCCCCCTGCTAGGAGCCTTATGAAACTGAAATGTCAAGTGAGGGTTGCTTTATATCATGTTCTGTCAATCAAAGGAAGGGAGGCTTTATGCATCTGTTGCTAGTATATTGGCACTTTTTGAAGAGTGTTTCGGTGGGAGCGAGAATAAATAAAGATCCTTCAGGCACTTTCTCATTTATGGATGAGGAATCAAAGCAGTCTGAAACTTCATTTTCAGCCTGATACCCTGAAGATTGTTGGCTGATAATTCTGGATGGAACAGCTTATCTTGGAGGATTAGGGAGAACATGGCCTTCCTATTACTTCTGGCTTCAGCCTATTCAGCTGGGTAGACTTTGTCACACAGTATCTGGGCCTTTACATATGTCACTAATCTTATCTATATCTTTTCAGCTCCTTCTGTTGGAGCTGCGGTTTCCCGTGCCTAACCCTCCCGTTTCTTCATTACACCAGCTGTATAGGCATTAGCCTTTCCTAACAGCCTTTCTGCACCATGTCATTCGGTAATGGTGAGTTTTGCAGACGCGTGCGGCTTTCATGAGCAAGTTGGGGTAAGATTTTTATCCCAAATCTTGAGACTCTCACATCAGTTATATTAAAAAGCTCCCTGTGGTCCCTAAACAAACTTATTTTTCCTTTTTACCAAATCCGCTTAACAAAATGAAATAATCTCCACAATACGTTATCTTTGCAACCATTAAAGATAGCATGGACATCTCCCTTGTGTGTCTGTGTGCACGTGACAGACTGTCACCTCTCTCCCTCAGGCACGAGACAGTCGTTCACCCATGAAACAAATATTGAACCCCTCGTGTGTGTAAGACATCAAGAAGTCAGAGACGTGGTTTCAGAACTGTCTCTGTCCTCAAGATGTGTCCAATCTAGTGCAGGAAATGTGAACTCCTTGCCAACGACTATGATGCAAGGTAAAAATGGTGCATACTCAGGAAAGTTTACAGGGGGCAGATAAGAGAGAAGAACCTAAGGAGGCAGAGTGGAGGAGGTGGCATTTGAAAACAACAAGGAGTTGAACAGTTGTGATGGGGGTTGGGAATTCTTCCAGTGTTTGTCAACTGTCCTTGCAGGTGTGTGTGGCCACGTACCTGTATTCTGGCCAAGGAGACGCAAGGGGAGGAAATCATGTTTGAAGCGGAGGGTAATCTTCTTCTCTTTTGCCCTTTTCATTTGTGGAATAAACCAAAGACATCCAGCAGTCATGGGAACATGGGGATGAATGCCACACCCCAGGGATGGTAGTATGAGAAGTTGAAAAAAGCGTGGATCACTGACCATGGAGACTCCATACCAGCTCTGCCTTGTTGATCTCAATCTCCAGCCTTCTTTTATACAAGGCAGAAGTAAATTTCTGTCTTGCTTTAAAGGCAATTTTTTTTTTGTCTCTGATACAGCCAAGCTATCCTAACCAGTATAGTTTATACCCACTGCTAAAATCCTAGTCTTATGAGCACCTATCATATAATGATACCTGATAAGTTTCTAGTTTTCCAGTATAGCATTAAAATGTCATAATGCATCATCCACAAAATGCTTATTGAGTTCCTGCCATGTTCAGGGCATATATATTATTTGTTTGTTTGTTTTATTTAGGCAAAAAGAACAAAAACTATGAAGACTGATCCTGTTTTCATGAAACTTAGATTTTAACTTGGAGAGTTAAAACATGCTTGCTGATAGATAATTAATCATATCCAGTCATTAAACATGAGTATGGAAGGAAGATTATAGCTCAGACTATCATAGGTGTTGAGAAGAGACAGCTGACTCTTAAAACTAGAATAGGATTGCCAGGTAAAATATAGGATGCCTAGTTAAAGGTGACTTTTGAAATTAAAAAATAACTTTTTGCATACATATAGTTCAGATATTGCATAGGACACACTTATATTTTAATACATTACTTGTCTATCTTAAATTGAAATCCCAAATTCAGTCTAAATTTCAATTGTCTAAATTTTGTATGGGATATACTTATACTAAAATTTTATTTATTGATTTTCTGAAATTCAGATTTAACCAAGCATCTATATTTTTATTTGCTAAATCTGGCAACTCTCAGCTGTGAGTCTCTGAGATATCTTCCAGAGGAGGTGGAAACTCAGCTGTAAGATGAGTGGAATCAGTGGAAAGACAGGGATGGGGCCATCCTTTTCAAAGCATGTGCACAGCTATGGGCCAGACCCCAGGCTAGAGCCCCAGATAAACCTGACCCCTTTTCTCACAGAATCAATTTTACTCAAAGAAAAAAGAAATGTATAAAATAATATGCTGAACTTTGAGTAGAATGCAAAATTTGCATGGAATTTAATGTAAAGCAGGGTTTCTCAACCTTGGTACTTGACATTTTGAATTGGTTAATTCTTTGTTGTAGGTATGTCCTGTGCATTGTAGGATGTTTAGCAGCATCTCTGGCTTCTACCCACTAGATGCACGCATCCAGTTATAACAATAAAAAATCTCTCCAGACACTGCCAAATGTCCCTTGGAGGTATGAGGCAAAATCATGCTTGGTTGAAAATATAAGGCATAACACTTCCAAATTTTTATTTATTTTTATTTTTATTTTTTTGTGATGAGCCATTTTGGGCTTTGTCTCTAGAGTGTTGACCATATGCATTTATTCTCCTCATCACTGAGATTCTTCTGTGGACAATTTTGAGATGCAGCCACAGAAATAAGCAACCTAGTGCCACATTAAGCCAGGATGTTACTTTTCTTTCTAATTGATTAGTTTCTTTCTTCCTTTCTGAGTTGGAATCTCATTCCATCACCCAGGCTGGAGTGCAGTGGCGCTCTCATGGCCACCCCAGCATCAATCCTTCTGCCTCAGTCTTCCAAATAGCTGGAACTACAGGTGCGCGCTACCACGCCTGGCTAATTTTTGATTTATCGTAGCGACGAGGTCTCGCCAAGTTGCCTGGGCTGGTCTCGAACCTGCAGGCTCAGGCAATCCACTCGCCTCAGCTTCCCAAAGTGCTGGGATTACAGACTGAGTCACCGAGCCCGGCTGTATTAGTTTCTTTTTCTCTATTTTTCCAGATTGTAAACTCCTTAAGGCAGGCACAATTAATGTCCCAAACACCTAGACCTAGCATATAACAGGTAGTCCATCCATGTGATCTGAATTGAGGAGTAAAAGTTTTCAGCTTCTATTTTGAGAATGGCGGGAATCAATGAACAAGATGAAGGAAGAGTGAGAGTTTGGGGCTCAGAAGGGAAGCAGGGTTGTGGAGGATGGCCTTTAAAATGACCTCAGGTCAGTGCTAGGTGAGGGCGACATAGATAATATTTGCCACATATAAGATTAATCTCAAGAGCAGAACTTTAGCTTCAATGCAGCCGTGCAAATAGATGCCCCACATGTTTTAACACTTGCTGTTTAGAGTCAGTGACCATTGTCTGCACTTCCTATTTTCACTAGAAAATTTCTAGCCTCTCACCACCTCGTTAGAAGCAATATTCCCTCCCAGCTGTGTGCTGCGATGGTTGCGCCAACCCTCAATCCCTGCTGTCTGAGGTCTCTCCATGTGAAATCTGCTGACCACTCTGCTTTCTTGGCAACACATCCACCTAATATGAAAATAAGCCTTTAGGCCAGTGCAGCATGCCCAGAAGAAAACAGCCGAAAAGCTTTTGACTTTGGGCTGCACAAACAATTCCTCCACGGTGACAGGAGAATCTGAGGGAAGATGATACTCCTAAGAAGTGTGAAGATCTAAGCTGAAGCAACTTGAGTGGTGTAAAAAGAAAAGATTGTGTGTGTCTGTGTGCAGGTTTCATTGAGTACATGTGTACATCTGTGTGTGTATGTGTATGTGCAGGATTGTTTTCATGCACATTCAGAGAACAGGGCAGTCACTAGATTTTCTTTCCCTAGACCTAGTTTATTTATGAGCTGTTCCCTTCAAGATCATGAGTATAGAGAATGAATTTCGCAGGCATAAGATATGGTGCCTGAAAACAGTTCCTCCTGCTAAAATGGCTCTCTCAGCCTTTCTTTTCATCTGCATCTTTCTTTCTTCAGTCAATTCTTTTAATGTCTATTATTCTTTCTGCCCGTACTTGCTTCCAGTCCAGCCTGTGGCCATCCTTTATTTCTTCTCTCTCTGTTTCTGTCTCTGTGTCTGTCTCTTTCTCTCACTACTGACCGAAAGGATATTCTTTCTGGCCTGGGCGACTGCAACTTCATGCTCCTTACTTCTTGCTGTCTTAAGTTCTTCAATGACTGTGACACCAAAGACTGGTTCTCCTAAGGTGTTAGGGAGGATCTTAGAAGCAATACCTTCTAAGAATCACCGAGGTAGGTAGAGACAGATATGGAGCTCTCTTTACATCCCAGACCCATAGTAGACATTGCTCACGATTTGTCTAATCACAGCTCCCCAGAGCAAGCAGGACAGTTCACTTAGAGTTGACATGCTAGATAAAGCTCCTTTGTCATTCATGCCTGAGACAATGGGAGATGGGTAGCAGTAGGAAGAGTGGAAAAAATAACTGAGAACATGAAGCATGAGTGGAACAAGGGGCCTTAGACCCAAGGTTAAGAGAGTGAAGCACACAGAAACCCTGGCTGTGATGGAAGCAGACCACAGAAATTTGTGAACACGTGACTCTTGGTATGAATTGTGCTAGGCATGTACGTGTAACTTTATGTGTGAGGGGGATAAAACTGCAAAATGTCAGGGAGGTAATGTACATTGACACAGTTACAGATGATGGTAAACTTATGAAGAAAAGACAAATCATGACTTTCCTTCATAAGATCAATAGTCATTGTAGCCATATATATAGACTTGAGGCAGGGGCCCTTCTGAAAATGCAGGAATAAGAAAAGGGAGAATAAGTTACTTCCTGCTTCTTCGTGCTACTCTTTTTGTGGGCTTTTCACTTTGCTGGGGCTACATGTTCAAAATTTTGGTAGAATCCAATCAGGATAGTGATCTTGTAAGCCAATTAGCAAATAGGATATACAAATGAAATAATTATGTAAGACCAATCAGTATGTAACAAGTAATGCTAACTGCTGCCTCCATCTACAAAATAGCCAATCAAATGGATAATGCCAACTGCTGCTATGTATGGGAGATAAAGGAACTAAGATGTATGTAAGGCAATGCCTTGCTGTGTTAGGGGCTCAGTCATTAGAAGCGAATTCGCTGAGCCAGTGCCGGCGTGAATAAATGCGAATAAACACTGTTTCCTGGCAAAGTAGCCCCCGTGTCCTGTCTGTCTCTGTAAAGATTCCCAGTGTCATGTCTGTCTCTGTAAAGATTCCCACTACAGACTATTTACTATCTTTGTCTTTTGTCCATGCAGAATGACAAGTCCTAAGAATATGATAATAATGATGCAACAGCTTAACTTTTGCTGAACATTTTGTTTGATGAGAACATTGAACTCACAATATATGATCTCAAAAATTAGATACAAAAGACTTTCATGGTTCTCTTTATTTCGCTAGTGAAAAAGCTTTGCTTACCTTACTCACTGGGGGTGTTGCCATCTGTTCAGAGTACATGGCCACCAGTTTACAAGTTGGAAGAGATTATAGCACCTTCTTACGTGTCTCATAAGACAAGGGAATTGAAGATGAAGCACTGATTTTCTGTAGTTGGCAATCTAGCTTCCAACTCTTACTGATGAAGTACCTATACTTTGAGTGGTGTCTTCTCATTTTTAATGAAATTTATTTTGAATGCATTCAGATTTTTCTCAGCCTTTTTGAAGTGGTACACTGAGAACTTTTTTTGGTGGGGGGAGTGGCTAACTCACTGTGATACAAAAAAGACAAGATTCAGTATTTTTCTTTCCACCGAGGATGCAACAATACCAGGAGGCATGGGCGAGGTGCAGGCATTGCTCCCAGGAGGGCTTCAGTCCTTCCCACAGGAAATATAAAGTTAAGGTCACATATGTGTCCATTCATGAATATTCCCCTTTGTCATTCCACTTCTTCTTTCTCTTCATTTCAGATATTCTTTTTTTCTCTAGAAGATTTTTTTTTTAGCTCTACCTATAAGCCCTAACATTTTAATTTGTCAAGTATTCTCAATGCTCAAAGAATTGCAAACATATGACAGACAGAGAACACCATCATAAATAAGACATAAGCCTGGCCCTCAGCAATCTTTTGGTTCATTTAGAAAATAGAAATATTAATTAATACTTTCTATATCATATGGTAAGTGGTAAGACAGAGAATCTTGTGAAAATTCAAAAATTTCATCCTATGTCAACTTAGCGTCTAGTTTAATTTCCCAAGCAACACTGCTTCTTCCATTGAGGCAGACCCTGTCAGTGGCCTACTCAACAGCCACTGCTCCCCTTCCTTCTCGCTAAAGAAATTCTAGTTTGTTTTGGCCCAGCGTGATAAATGACGATTGATCTAAGCCAGTCATGACAATTTCATTTTCCTTTGTAATGCAAAGATGTGGTCTCCTGGCCTAATTTTAGCAAAGGAGTAGTTTGAGGTGGGACTTCGGGGAAAGCATTTGCTTCTTGACAAGAGAGACTAGTATGGGGGAGAGTGTGTTGGTGAACAATCTTTCCCTTCTTTTATGCCGGGGATGCTCAAGTGAGCACATGATGCTTGGAGTTGTGGCAATAATCTTCAGACAGTGCAACCTCAAGTGTGCATATTGTAAGCCAACATGCTGAGAACGGAGGGGCGAAAGGATAGAAAGAGTATAGATTGCCAATGACATTGTTAAGATCCTGAATGGACAATAGAATCACCACATTCTGGTTTCTTGTTTTTTGTTTTTGTTTTTTGAGTTGAAGTCTCACTCCGTTGCCCAAGCTGGAGTGCAGTGGCACACTCATGGCCACCCCAGTGTCGACCTGCTGGGCTCAGGCAATCCTTCCGCCTCAACCTTCTAAGTAACCTGAACTGTAGGCATGTACTGCCACACCCGGCTAATTTTTCTGATTTATTGTAGAGACAGGGTCTCACCATGTTGCCCAGGCTGGTCTCGAACCCACAGGATCAGACAGTCCTCTTGCCTCAGCCTCCCAAAGTGCTGGGATTACAGTCTTGAGCCATTGATTTCTTGTTAACAATTCAACAAATGCCTTCATAGTCTGGGTTGATGTTATTCAGCTTCCTCGGTTTCTTGCAGCCCAAAGCACTCCAACATAATGTAGTCTTAAAAATCTCCTAGCTAATAAATCTTACTGACATTGTTTTGTCTATTAAACATTACCCAAATGAGTCAACAACTTTATCATTTTTTTATTGCTCTATAGCAGGAATTTGTGAACTACGTGCCTTTTTTTGAACAGCCTGTACATTAAAAATGTTTTGTTTTGTTTTAATTTTAAAATGTTCAAAATAAAAATCAGAAAAAAGTATCATGTTTTATGATACATGAAAATGATATGAAATTCAAATGCCAGTGTCCATAAATAAAATTTTATTGGAATTTAGCCATGCTCATTTATTTACATATTGTCTATGACTGCTTTCATACAGAGCTGAGTATTTGAGACAGAACAGATGGGCTGCAAAGCCTAAAATATTTACCCTCTGGCCTTTCACAGAAAAAGCTTGCCAATGCCAGCTCCGCTATATGAATCCCCATTCTAGTCAGTGTGATCTCGACTGTATTTTAGGTATAACATCCTGTCTTAGTCCATTTTGTGTTGTTATAACAGAATCCATGAGTCTGGGTAATTGATAAGGTTAAGAGGTTTATTTAGCTCACAGTTCTGCAGGCTGGGAAGTTCAAAGGGTGTGCTGCCAGTATCCATCTGTTTGGCTTCCGGTGAGGGTCTCAGGTTGCTTCCAATCATGACGGAAAGCCTAAGGGGAGTGGGTGTGTGCAAAAAAAATCACATGGTGAGGGGAGAAGCAAGACAGGGAAACTGAGGAAGTCAGTCTCTTTTTAACAACTTGCTATTGCAGGAACCAATCCATTTCCATGAGAGCAAGAATTCACTCACCCTGGTGAGAAGCATTAGTGTATTCATGAGGGATCTGCTTCCCAGATTCAAACAGCTCCCACTAGGCTCTGCCTCCCAACTCAGCCACATTAGAGACCAAATTTCAACATGGGTATCAGCAGGGACAAACCACATGCAAACTGTAGCATAGTCTCTCTTTCCTCTATGCTCTTGACTCTGTGGTTTCCTCCACTGTCATTGTCCTTCCTCTGTTCTCTCCAAATTGTTCACTGAAATTGTATTGGGTTTATAAAACATTTTCACAAATATTAATTTATTTAATTCTTACAAAAATTCTGTGAGAAGGAAGAGCAGAGATTGTTATTATCATTATTGTATAGGGAGGAAATTGATGCCAGCATGCAACCCAAGGACTTGGGACCTGGATGGATCTGAGACGAATGATCAAAAACTCCACTGAGAAGCTGTGGTGACTTTGGATAAGTCATTTCATTTCTATGAGCCGTAGACTTTCTTCTGTCAAATGTAGCACTCAATGCATTCTGTATTAAACAAGTGACTGGCACAAGTTTCCAGAACTAGAGAGGGCTAAGGCTAGGGTTGGAATCCAGTTGATAAATCTCAATCTATGTGCAAATTCACAGTTGGGTCTGAGAAACACAGCATTAGGAAGGTAAACACCTGTTCAAAGATCAGTACAAAAATATCTTGGAATTTCCACTTCTTAAACTGGAATTGACAAAGCAGTTAGGAAGCTACCTACTTACTTGGAAACACAGTGCCTTAAAAAAAAAAAGAGCGAGAGGACGAGAGAATACACTGTTGTCTTTTAATCAAAATGTATATACCTCAGATAAATCAGTCAGTGGTCTTTAGTTAGTGGGTTTCAAAATGGTATGCATGCGAGACCCCCCAAGGCTTTCCGCATTCCTTCTTATGTGGTTATTTTAGTTAAAAATACAGCCAAATAAAAGAGCTGACTTTTTTACTGAACTCCTTGGCCCTGAAACCTCTTTCTTCTTGCCCAAACTACCTCTCTGTCAGCCTCTGGCTCTCTTCTAACTCCCACAGCATATTTTGAAATTGCATATTTCAATCACCTATACGTGCTAACTGAAGCTGAGTAATGAGTGTCTGGAAGGTTTGCACAAGGTTATTAAAAGTTTCTTAATCTGCCACCAACTTCTTTTTTAATATTGTTTGTAGATTTCCTAAAGCACAGGAATAAATTCCCTTGACTCACTTACTCATTAACTTGGAGAGTATGGCAGAAAATCAAAGGTACAAGGCTGTTAGGGTATTTGGTCCCTTTTAATAACCTCATGACTGCAGCCCCGAGAAGATAAGGCTATCACTGCTGTTGATCAAAAAGACAAGAAAAGGCAACTACAGCAACAGATACATCATTATGCTAATAGTAATTTTAAAGACATTGCCTCTCAATTCATTTTCCTAATGGTATCTTTTAATTAGAGGGCGTTTTAAGAAAAGAAATTGAGAAAATGGCTGCTTTGGAAGGTCTTTCTATGAGGTATTTTGTGTTGACAATCTAATACGGGGTGACGAGGGACTCATCTTAAAAGCAGTGTGTATATAACAGCACAAAGTTTTTACTTAGATGTTTCTATTACATGAATAAAACAGGAATAAGTGAATTCTAAGGCAAAAGAACAAAGTTTACTTGTAAGCTGTAAGTATCTGAATAAGTCTTTTAATTTACTTGAGATCCAATCTCCTCGTTTGTAAACTGCAAAAACAACACCACATTTTTCTTGAACACCTGCATATGCTTTCAAAAATATAATCCTTTCAATAAGGTTTGAATGGTAAGCCCCATTTTACAGATGAGAAAAATAAAACGTAGGGTTTAGCTATTGTGCCCAAGATTATATGGCCAGAAAGTCTTGCAGTTCAAAAAGAAACTCCCATGCCTATAAAACAGGGCTTCGGCGATGGTCTGGTGAAATAATTTAAAGTGTGCTTTTCCAAATCGAAATTGCCAAGCTGTAGACCTTTTCTTGGAAGCACCCTCCAGAGGACTTTGCCTAGAATGTTAAAAGAGAAGGTGGTTTAAAAAGAATCTTCTAAACATGATCATATTTTGGGGAGCAAGGGAAGGAAAGTCTGTGTGTTCTTTTAAATGTGTGAGTAATAAAGAATAAATAGAACATGTCCTTTTGGTTTGTTTAGTTTTCGAATCATTCCAGTGCAATTTGCAGCAAAAACTGCTTTCATTTTTAAGTGATCAAAGCAGGGCATGATCCAATCAGGTCAACAACTGCAACAAGCCAGAACAATGCAAACATGCCTAAGCTCCCTGTTTACTAAAGATGTCCACAGAAGATAATAATGTGCATGTCCCAGGATATTTAAAGAAAAATAAATTCACGTGGAGGATGAGTCTGAGGCAGGCGAATATCTAAAATGTGCCATTGGCATTTACTGTCATCTTTGTTTTAATCATCATTGGGAGGAGCCGTTGAAACATTGTTTCTTTTCTTCCTTCCCTCCTCTGGAATGTCTCTTCCCTCCCCCTAAGGAGCGGTTTTACTGTGGAGGAACCTAATTTTCTTAGAGTCATAGAGGCCTTTTGTGGCCCTTCAGGAATCTCCTGCATATTCACAAAATGTTCTGGCTTCTTACATGTCCCTTTGGGTGTCAGCAGGGCAAGAGGCCTCAGCCAAGAGGTTAAGCAGGCCACCAAGGGCTCAGCTCTAAGCGTTTTATTTCTTAGTCACACCAAAGCCATTGGTTGCTGCTCCAGCACAAGGATAATGGCTGCAGTGTGTATGCCGCTGCATCCAAACAATGCCCCGCTGTAAAGAATAAAAGTAAAAATTAACTTTTGGGAGACTGTATTATTCAGAATTTTTAATCAAGCTTTTTCATCCAGTGGCTTTTTATATGATCACAAGTCCCTTTCAAACCCATTGTAACTCACAGAGAGCCCGTAATCCTCGAAGGTTTAGATGTAAAAAGACATTGAGATTGCTTAAGCTCGTGGATGAAAAGGGCCAGTATAACACCTAGCACATAGTAGGCCCTCAGTCGGTGGTCACCATTGTCATCACACTCTACCACAGCCACTTCTATTTGCAGTGGATGAAACTGAGACTCAGAGAGAAAACGACTGACGAAGGTTAGACTAAAAATTACAAGAGCCACGGCGGGGTCTGTGTCTTTTACAAGGGCATTGCCTCTCTTGCTTTATTTTGTTTCTTTTTGAAATTGTTTCTTGTAGATGCCATAAAGACATCACTTTATGAATGAATGTCCTGGGAAAGAGGACTATGGGTGTCTACCGCTGATTCTCATCATTTGACTGCTGTGAAAACTTGCTGCAAGGGAACTCACCATTGAGTACTCTTGAGAGCTAGGAGAGAGCATGATTAAGGCCACAGGGTCTGGAGTCTGATGTAATTACCAGTACTGCCACTTCTGCTAACTTCGTAACCTCTGGTAAGCTGTCAAACTTCTCTTTGTTTCAGATCCCTTCTCGGTAAAGTGGGGAATTAAGCCTGCATTACAGGATTGGTGGGAGGATTATATGAGATAATAATACAGAGTGCCCCTAGCATGTGAAAAGCACGTATATGTGAATAAGTATGTAAATAAATATAAAATAGGTCAAATGCTAATTTGTGGTATGGGTTATAATAATTAGTTTTGTTTTGTTGTTATTTGAGTCATGGTTGTAGAATACCATTTAGTGGATCTTTTCAAGGGTTTGGTCATGTGATATTGTGATGTACCAACATCACATCTTTACATAGTGTTTCACGCATAACCCTGTGTGTGGCATCATTTTATCCAGGGCTAACAGAGTATACAGTGACCAGCAGGAAATGTTTTCAAATGCAAGCAAGGGATTTAAACAAATGTTTTCAAATGCAAGCAAGGGAATGAAGAATACACAGTTCAAGAAGACGGTGAGCACCATGAAGGTATCCAGACTTGGGAGGAATTATTTTATTTAGGAACAAGTGGAGATGATGGATCCAGAGTTGGTATCTGTATTTCCCAAGACTCTGTTTCATAAAGCTTTTTTTCTATTTTAAGGGTGGTGGTGGTGAAATGTATTGGCTCATGTAACTGAAAAATACAAGATTTAGGCATGATTGGCTCTCAGTCTGATACCATTAGGGCTGGAGTTCTTTCCCTTTATCTCTGGCCTTTTAAAAATTTCTGTATGTTGGTTTCTATTTCACGCATCCTGTTAATGACAGACCGTGCTAACATACTCATAGCCTCAGGTACAGCAGAAATAAAAAGTGTCTCTCTTCAGTTTGTTCCAGCAAAATCTCAGTATTGGTCTGGCTCTGATTTATGCTTGTGTCCACTGCTGATGTATTCACTGAGGCCCAGGGGAGTTGAGATTTTTATGAGCCACGTCTCTGCCTCATGCCTGCGCCCAGAGCCAGGTATGGAGTTGGTCCACATAGACCAAGAGTGTAAGAAAGGTGCTTCCCAAAGGAAAATGTTTGGTTGTGAAACAATGTATTTCAGACAGACAAAATAACACACATTCACTTTAGTGTCCAAACTGGGGACGGGTATACTAGTAGGCATGCCCCAAATAGGTATCACGTATGCATATTTTGTTTTCATTCATGGTTGTCTTCCATTTTTAAATAAATGAGCTCTTCGCCTTTCCTGCCACTATAGGACCTTAATCTCCCCAACTGTCAGACCTTCAGCATTCACTAGCAGAGCCTATGTGAAGAAAGTAGAACCTTAGCTGGTCAATGAACCCAGATGGCCATTAGGCATTTATAGCTCATGCTGTCATCATTATATATAACATTGGAGCTTGTGAGAATCCCTCAAATAGTAACCTTTCCTGCCCACATTTAGAATAAACTGAGAGAGACAAAGATTCAGGACATAAGTGGGGGTGGGTGGGGGATTAAATGTCCAGTTTTTAAACTAATAAGGTATAGGGAGTGCAGATGTATAAGCTTACTATCATTCTCCCCAATTGAACTTCAAACTGCAGGTCTTCCCTATGGGTGGCAGACCCTATACCACTAAGCTTACTCCATGGGATAGTGTAAACAGATGCAAATGTGTTTTCCAGAGGCGGGCAACTCTCAAAGAGAAAGGACAAAAGACTGATTTAAGAATCCTTAGCTACATCTAGGCTTAATATGTTACTCTAATTCTCCCTAGATGAGGTTTCTTATACTCAGCACTATTGATGTTTAAGGTCAGATTATTCTTTATTGTGCGTGGGGGTGTCCTATGCATTGCAAGATGTGTAGGAGCACCCCTGGCCTCTACTTGTTAGATGCTGATAGCACCCATCCTGTCCCCAGTGGTAACAAATGTGTCCTGACATTGCCAACACAAAATCACCCCGTTTGAGAACTGTTGCCCTACAGTAAAAGGGAGGGGCCAAAAAGGTGTTATTCTGGTTTAGTTTTCTACGCAGAAGGCAACAAAAGAACAATAGCGGTGGGAGTAACATATAGTAATTTTTGTGAAATTCATAAAACAGAACAACATTTTGACATTTCTTTGTCAAAAAATTACTCTCCTCAAAAGACCGACTCTTGTTACTGGTATGAACACGAAGAAGTGTAAGGTAGCATTCAGCAAATATTTCTTGAGGATATGTGGGCATATTTTAGCTCTCAGGGTTGTAGTGGTTAAAAAGAAGGAAAGAAGGAATGAAGGAAGAAAAAAAGAGGATGGAAGGAAAAAAAGGCAGGAAGAAGAGAATAAAGGAAAGAAAGCAGAAAGGAAGGGAGGGAGGAAAAAAGAAAAATAAAAAATAATGGACTCTATTTATATGAGGTATCTAAGATAGCCAAAAGTATAGTGTCAGAAAGTGGAATGGTAGTTGTCAAGGGCAGTGGGGAAGGGAAAATGGGGACTTGTTCCATGGATCTAAAGTTACAGTTATACAAGATGAAGTTCTAGAAATCTTCTCTACAGCACAGTACCTATAGTTAACAATATGGTGTTGTGCACCTAATACTTTAAGAGAATAAATCTCACTTTATGTGTTTTCACCATGAAAAATAGGCAAAGGGATACAAGTAAACTTCAGAAGTGTTTAGTTGGTGATGAATATTTTTATCATTTAGATTATGATGGTGATCTCATGGGTATATGCATATGTTCCAATTCATCAAAGTGTATACATTAAATATGTGCAGTCTCTGATATCAATTATGCCTTAATAAAGCTATAAAAATAAAGCAAAATGGCCTCTTAGATGGTAACTATGAGTTTTGGGGAATAAATTAGTGTAATAGCTATTTGGCAGTGACTTAGGTAAATAAGAGATAAGACCATAAAAAACTTTACATGAAATCCAGGAAATTAGATTGATAAAACTGTTCAGAAAAATATTTAAAATAATACTGTAGATAATCTGATATGAAGTGATGTCAGAAATATATGACTTTCAACAGGAATGTCTGTACAAATGTTTCTGAATTCACAAATTTGAGGATTTCAAAGGTCTCAGGTCTGTATCCCTCAAGAATGTCAAGTGTCTACTCTAATTACATATAATTATCACTGCATTTATATTCATTTGTTATTTATATCTACCACACCACTCTTATTTCTCCCTCACCTTTATTTATGTTTCTTTTAAATCAGGGTTCAAAGCATTTCACAAGATCATGTTGATTAAAACCCAATAAAACTAGTATCAGGAAAAAGTCTAGGATAAAAGAGATACCATATATTTAATCCCAGTTGTCAACAATATATTTCTTTTAAGTCAGCAAATTACTCTGAGGTCTGCTGCTTCTGGCAACTTCTGAAGAATCTGGAAACCCCTGCAAGGGGGAAGACTTTTGTTCTCCTAGGAAAAACATCAGTGTTATCTTTAGGTCTGCCACCTGAAACAAAATAAATGCCTTAGGGATTTCATTACTTTTTCTCTTTAATCTACAAACTCCTAACACTCAATGCTCTAAACTCTCCCACTATTTAGGATGGGTGCTGTTGTGTTGATAAAAGTAATAATTATACCTTTTATTTTCTGTGAGATTTTAACTTTCCAAAGGGCTTTTGTATTTGTTTGGGCACCCAAAGAGAGTATTATTATCATTAGTTTCTATATGAAGGTATAGAAACCCAGAAAGATCTAAGATTTGCCAAAGCTAGCAAAGGGCTTTGTAGCTCCTGAGGCCTGGCGCTCCCATCACTTCTTGAATCATTTTCAAGTAGCGAGTTACAGTCAGTCATCCTGAAATTCATGGCAAATCTGGATCATGTGTGGTTTCAGGCATGGACTAAGTGCTCCATGGTGAGGGAGTAATTGGTGAAATCGGGACTACCTCAAGATAGCTGGCCAGAAGGAAACATTTTGTGACATGTATTCATGCATTTAATCATTCCTTTAAGTTATAAACATTTACTGAGTGGACGCCATGTGTCAGCTCCCTTCTAGATATCTCAAAAACACATCACCACAACCCTCAGTTTCTTTATAGCCTATAGAAAATAATCTTAGCCTACAATCTGAGTATAAGATGGTTAGAAGTTCAGGTTAATCATGGTAGCTCATGCCTCTAATCCCAGCACTTTGGGAGATGAAAGCAAGAGAATCATTTGAACCCAGGAGTTTGAGACCCGCCTGGGCAACATAGTGAGACCCAATCTCTGTTTAAAAAGAAGGAGGAGAAGAAGAAGAAAGCTTGCTTTGAAACTCATAAAGTCCATTGTTCCATTAGTCTCACGGGACATATACATGAGAAGACTAACAGTGTATGTGCCTTGTATAGTACGGAAATACATTGCTGATTGTAACTTGGTTGTTTTCTCATCCTTCTCAAATCCAAGAGTAGTAGGGATTATCCATAGTATCATATGAACTCTTTGAAATGATTTATTTGTCAAAAGGATATTTAAGGAGGGAAGTCAATTTGGCAATATGTATCAAAGACTTAAAAAGATACAAACATTTCCACTTGTGTAATTTTATTTTAACTTCTGAGGAGTGATCTTCAGAAAATAATTCTAAATACAGAAGAGTCTGTGTATGATGCTAAATTATTTATTATCTATTATAGTGAATAATTTCTTACAACCTAGGAATTCAACAATAAGGGAATGGTCAAATCATTGTTTTCCAATCTGTGTTCTGGGGAATACCAGTGTTGCATAATGTTGCGGTGAAAATGGTTCTATGTTTAATTAAGTTTGAGAAAAGAGTCCACTAAGTAAGCACCTGTCCTAGAGCGTCCTAGTACCTAATGGTATGGGGGATTGTTATAAAGTAGCATCTTGAATTTTTTTCTAACTAGGTAGATTCCCAGTTTTTGAAGTAACATATGCTAATATTTGATGGACTTAGTGTCAGGTTAATTAGATTAATAATCCACTCAGGAATAAATGTGGTCATTAAATTTTATTTTTAAAATGTAATAGCATAAGAATGATGAAAACATAACATTATGAAAAATGGGCAGAATAGATTATATACATGAATAATTACAATGATATGAAAACACAAAGTAAAAAGAGAAGAACAAAACAGGCAAAAGGCACACATCAACATTTTTTTTTTTTTTTTTTGAGTTGGAGTCTCACTCTGACACCCAGACTGGAGTGCAGTGGCCGCTCCCGGCCACCGCAACCTTGACCCGCTGGGCTCCGGCGATCCTTCTGCCTCAGCCTTCCAAGGAGCTGGAACTACAGGCGCGCGCTACCACGCCCGGCTAATTTTTTGATTTACTGTAGAGATGAGGTCTACGCCAAGTTGCCCAGGCGGGTCTCGAACCCGCGGGCTCAGGCAATCCACTCACCTCAGCCTCCCAAAGGCGCGGGATTACAGGTTGAGCCACCGAGCCCGGCTCACACATCAACATTTTTATGACAGTCATGGATTATGCTGTGGATACTTTTTTTGGTTCTCATTTTCTCAATTTTCCAAAATTTTAGTAGCATGTTTATATTACTTTAGTGATAAAATATTTTTGACTCAGGAATAAAAGAGAAAAAACATTAAGCTATAATAAATACCTTGGTGAAGCCCAAAATATAATTGTGATGCTAATATATTTCAGCATGTGTGGATAAGGACCAAATCAGTAGATAAAAACCTAAATATCCATATAGACAGGATATACATTAATTTTGCTTATTTCTGGCTGAAGATCAACTGCTCTCAACAGATGAAATTTAGGAATAATGTATATGTAAAGCATAGTTGACAAGCTCTAGGCTGAGCTGAGTAGTGTTTTATTCACTCCCAATCAAGGGGCTATGCCTTTGAGTGTTTGTTTTACTCTGTCTCCTCTCCTCAGTTCTCTGCCTTCTCTTCTTTACCCAGCTTTGCCCGTATTTCTTTCAAAACCAACAAGCATTTGCTACCAAATGCCCACACCATGGTATTCCCATTAGAAGCCACTTGACTGTACTTATCCAGTTCCTTGGAAACGTGCAGCCTTTGTTTTAACTTTGCACATGCTTAGTACTTATAATAGAAAGAGACAGGAACCAAGATGTTTGCTTTTTCTAGTGAGAGAAAATAAAACAAGAAGACAATCCAAAGGAAGCCATAGTGAGATCATCAGTAGATAAACATTTCACAAGAGAAATGATAACCACTATTATGAGAAGCAAATGCAGCTTTTTTTTTTCTTGGCCATAGAACTTTAAAACAGTCTCTGAAAACATCCCGTTATCCCTCAGCTAGCAGACACACATCTTCCAATATTTGACAAATACCATCTTGAATCTTTCTTAGTGCAGGTGGTGCTAACTATGTCATGCTGTTACTCTCTTCTCAGTTAAAGTCGCATTTCTTTTTCAAATTCCTTCTGCGCAACAGAAGAAAACCTTAGCAGATGGATTAGGGTAAAGGAAATGGTACATAATGAATCACATTTGAAACCCCAGCATGCAGATCAATATATAAATATATATAGTTCTCCTCGTTGTCTGCCTTCAGTGAATTTGAGTGTTTCAAAGACTCAAGAGGCCAGACTCCTGCTATGTGCTGAGAAAGCTCCTCTTCAGCTTTGCCTTTCCTCTTCAGAATGACTTCTTTCCCTGCTACCATTATGCCAGGGATGCACTGGAACCCATAGCCCAAGCCCTTTGAGCACTTGCAGGTACCAAGGCCAAAATTCTCATCTTTTGGAACTCTAGGGAAAATTTCCAGTGAGGCATTATCTCTCCCTTATTATAGGTATGACAATGGATGAGTTAAAGTGACTTGGCCAAAGTTACAGAACATATCAGCAGCCGAAAGCCAAACTCTAGAGTGGAAATTGCTCATTCAACTAAATTGAATTACACCAAAGCACACTGCAAATTTTTTTTTTCTCCTGAAGATTTATAGCACGCAATCACTGCTTATTTTCTTTTGCAGTTCAACTCCAAGCTTTATGGAAAGTGGCAGGTCAAATCTTTTGGCATTCCATTTAGCTTGGGAAGTCAAATCTTTTGGCATCTCAGCACCCATATGCCCAGCTTCCTGATTAGAATTTTGGAAAGTCGACTTTAAACAGCAGACGAGATTGTCATTACCAAACCTATATGAGATCTAAGTTTGCATTTTCGTGTTAGTAAAACAAACTTTTAGGTGGGAGCAGCTGGTTAATAGGTCAATTTGTAGAATCCTACAGCTTTTAAAGTTAGCCGGTGGACTAGTGTTTTCATGCACCTACTATTTGCAAAATATTTTATTCTTAGTCCTACTAAAGAGGAAAATGTATACATATAGGGAAAAACAAAGGCTGTAGTGCATATTTAATAAGAAAATAAAAAGAGAATCTCAAAACAATTCACAACAATGTGTGATCCTCTAGTTCTTTGGTTTTTAGGTTTTACAGTTAAATACATTTGTTACCTTCTTTGCTTGGTACTGCTCTGGCATAGAAATTTTGTAACTGCTTGAAGAGTTTTGCTATCATTTTTTTTTTTTTTTGTATGTTGGGACAAAGCTTCTTGGAAAGTTAGAGCATGATTTGTATCTAACTGCAGCACACCAAACAAGCATCTGAACAAATAAGCATCTAAAGGCCTTTCTAAGTCAGGTGTGAGGCAGAAATGTGTCAGTTTCTTTTCCATTAGAGGCTACCAAACAGGCAACAATGTTGACAACAATGTTTGCTGTGACTAATAGTTTTGAAGAAACAATCTTCATGCCATAGTGGATAAAGTTGGGAGAAAGCAATGACCTCCAGCATCGGCTGTGAAGCTGAAGGTAATTCATGCTGCGTGTGGTACCAGTAATGAAGAGAAAGGCTGAAAGGTGTCAGGACGTCAGACTTTTGGACCACCATCTAAAGAACCTTGGGGACAGGAGTAGGGATAAAATATCCCACTAGAGAGGTGTCACTAATAGGGCATATGGAGTTTTTATTCTCTTTCCCAAACAATATTTGAATCTGAGGAAAAGCTGGAAAGATGTTTAAACACACACACACACACACACACACACACACACACACACACAGAGAGAGAGAGAGAGAGAGAGAGAGAGAGAGAGAGAGAATGAGAATGAGTGAGCGAGCAATTTAGCACTTCTTTTGTTAGTATCCGCACAAAGAATGTTAAGAAATCTGAAACAGAAGTGGGCAGGTCCAGGGTAATCTTATTAGGCTTTTAGTCTCTGTCTCTCAGCAGCCACACCACTCATTTTCTTCATTCGGCATCAGCAATATAGTATTTCGTTGAAAAATGACCCTGAGTTTCCTATGGAGAGGTTGTTTTCTTCATGGAAAGCAAATCAGAATGGCATGGAAAGAAGACAGGCTCAGGTTGTCCAATGCTGGATTCTTTCAAAGCCTCTTACGCTGGGCTCTTCGGCTGGTATTCTTTGCATGTCTGTGTAACTGCCTTCCTTCCACATTTCTGATTCTGCAGCCTTCTTGTTGCTCACATGTTTTAACCAAATGGAAGCATTTTGGCAGATGTCAGAAAACAAAGTTACGGGTAGTGATGGCGGGGCTGAAAGAAAAGCGACGAGGAGTTTGACAACTTGTAAATTCTAGTAATTGAATTTTTAAAAAATGAACAAAAATAACATTTGTTTATTTCTAGGAAGTACTTTTAAGTATGTTCTATTGTTTCTATTGAGATTTCAATTCTGGAGAGTGAAGTTTTGGTAAATGTATAACTGATTGTTGGAAAAAAAAAAAAGGTACACACTTAAATGTACTTGAGTTATACCTTATTCAAGAAATACAGTGAGGCCAGGCACGGTGGCTCATGCCTGTAATCTCAGCACTTTGGGAGGCCAAAGTGGAAGAATTGCTTGAGCCCAGGACTTTAAGACCAGTCTGGGTGGCATAGCAAGATCTCATTTCTACAAAAAAAAAAAAAAAAAGGTAAAAAAAATTAGGGAGGTATGGTAGTGCACGCCTGTAGTCCCAGCTACTTGGGAAGCTGAGAAAAAAGGTTAGGTTGAGCCCAGGAGGTTGAGGTTGCAGTGAGTCATGATTGTGTCATCACGTTTAAGCCTGGGTGTCAGAGTGAGACCCCAACTAAAAAAACACACACACACATAGTAGTATAGCAGAAGTTAATGTCACTAAGAGGTTTTATGTGCATGTATGATACAGGTGCAGGAAAAGTCCGCTAAAAAGGAATACAGAACACAGGACTTAAGAGTATACATTTTAAAGTTGGAAAACCCTGCTGTGGAATTCTACGGCCAAATCATTTCCTGAACTTTTCTGAGGCCTTAGTGCTCTGGTAGGTAAAATAAAATGGTACTTCCCTCACACACAAGGGAAAGGCAAAACAATAAATCCAGTTCTAATTTGTAGCATTTGTGATTTCCATGAAGTAAATACTCTCACCGTGGCTTGTTCCAGGATACCAACATGACATCACTGAATGCAGAACTGGGTCAAGATGTGCAGCCATTACAGAATATTTCCACCATACAGATACGACAGACTTGAATGACCTCAAGAGCCCCAGATAAGAATACAATATAGTAGAATGTTTAGGAAGTGATGAGTTTTGAGAATTTATTACTTTTAAAAAAACTATGTATATCTGTATATATGTGTGGATATATTTATTTACTGAGTTGGGGTCTCACACTATTGCCCAGGCTGGAGTGCAATGGCAGGATCATGGTTCATGGCAGCCTCAACCTCCTGGGTTCAAGTGATCCTCCTGCCTCAGTCTCCTGGTAGCTGGGACTACAGGCACACCTCACAACACCTGACTAATTTTTTGAGTTTTTGTAGTGATAAGGTCTTGCTGTGTTGCCTAGGCTTGTCTTGAACTCTTAGGTCAAGCAATCTTCCCACCTCGGCCTCCCCAAGTGCGGGGATTACTGGTGGGAGCCACCATACCCAGCCCTCATTTATTTAATTAAAAGTTAATATACTTTGATTTTAAGTAATAGCTATGTTTGAGGACCAGCTCATAAAATTCTTGAAAAATTGCCAGTTGGATTACAAGAGTCCAGAACAGCTCCCCTCACTCCACTGCTTCTGATGGAAAGAGATTTTGCTTTTTTGTTGAGGAATCTGTTGTCAGTAGGCGCATCATGGCTGGCTGCTTAGAAATGAAGCTTGCTAGACCCAGCTCACATATGTTAATGCTTATACAATTAGCTTCTTCGGTTTAAAAACAACAATCCTAGTAATTCTCTCGGGCCTACTTAAAATTCAAGGTCTGCCAAACCCTACTCAGATGCCAACAGCCAATAACTTATGATGGGATTAGGAATGAGAATAAAGAAAGGTTACTTGTTAATTATGAGTGTGAAGACCACACACACTATGAAAAGAAACACGATGTACAAATGGAAGGATTCCCAGTTAGCTCAATTTGGTGATATGCAAGTCAGTGGGCATTGTTCTACATTCCTTCCTAGAGGCTTCCTATTTGCCTTTTTCCAATTGAAAGCCCATCAATGATATATCATATCAAAAACCCTAGCAACTGTGGAGTTTTCGGGAAAACCAGAAGTTGACAAAGGCATTACAGTACTGTGTCATGCAGGCTGTTGAAGAAATCCAGTCCTGGTGATAATGTGTATATTCATTCTGTGTAAATGATTAAGTTCAAAAAACCATACAATGAATCATGGTAGCAAGGCCAGACTTGCTTTGATTAACTACACTGGTATAATGAAACCCAACAGAGCAATCACTGAAACATTTAGCTCCAAATGTAAATCTTCTTGAACTCTGAAAAAAAATCATGTTAGGCAATGAGAGGTGGTGTATAATACAGCCGTATTTCATATAATGAGAGTGGCGGCAGTTGTAAAGAAAGGGGAATGTTAAAAAGTTGTTATGCTGTGTTTGGCAAGAATGAGTCATTTAAAAAGTGTCAATCATGATAATCCAACATATTTTTAATCTAAAGGTCAATAGAAGCAGCTTCTAAGGTGGTACAATAGTTATGCCAAATATGAAAGCAAGCAGTTATAAGATGATTTCAAGTGTTAATACTGTACATATTGTGTCTTGGAGAATTAATCTCAGTTCTCAATTGAAGAGCATGGATTGATCAAGGTGGAAGAATTTTTTATTAAAAATGTACTGAAACAGTGAGTGACGCGGTCATCCCAACCAAATGCTCTGTGGAGTTCTAATTCAGAGTTGGCTTAGTGAAGGCAGTGTGGTGTCTTCTATTGTGCAATAGTTATTTTTTTAGTGAGGGGGTGGTGCTGAGGGAATCAGGTCATTTTCTGCTAGTGCCAGTATCCACAGAATGAAAACTCTTTCCTTGCAATAACCTATGAGTCATTTTCTCAAAAGCAAGAGAAACATATGCCAATGAGACATAAAGTCAGTGTTCTGTGATGGAATGGCCAGCCCTTCATGAATACACAGAACTGTTCGCATCCCTGCGTGCTTTCAGTTTTGTCCTTGAACAGTTTTCAAATGTGCCTCAAATATGCTTGGGTCATGTTGTACATTTAAGGATTAGAAATATTCCATGAGAGAAAAGCAAAATTACGTTCTGTCTTTGAAGTTTACGGGAACATGTGGTCTTCCTCATAAGGAGAGCAATTGCTATTTCGGCAGTCTTGGACTTTCATCTCGTGGATTTCGTACGTACAGGTTAAGCATATGAGAAGTTTTATAAGGCTATAGAAATTATGTCAGAGAAAACAATCTATAAGAGATCTGAGCTATATAAAAACCACTGGACACATCCAGTTTCATGATGAAGCTCTTTCCAAAGTTATTAGATTGCATAATTCAATCTGTGTTATTATGAGGGAAGCTGGGTCCAACCATTGCTGTAGATTATAGTAATAATTCTACGTAGACACACTCACATTACACAAAAGCTCTCCTAGAACTGGTTGTAAACTAGCACAAGCATATTCTCTTCTGTTAATGCTCATAAATCTAACTAATACTTTGTTTCTGTTTACCTTACACAAATTAAAACCACTTTCATATATAAAATCACCCAGAACAAGTATATACGATATGTACATGTCGCTCTTTCTGGTAATGTCTAAAGAGCGTACTTTAAATAATTTATATGTTAACATAGTGGATCTTTAAATTGTGTTTCCAAAAAGGCTTTTGGTGGTTCAAAGAAAACAAAAGAAGCCAAAGAAGAAGAAACCACTCTATGCATTCTGTCCTTTGCAAGGACCTCTGTCTTTGAAGAAAATGATTGCACAGAGGTTATTATAAATGCCTTAGCGGGTAGACATTTGGATCTTCTGATATTTCTTGTCTCTCCTTTTTCCTCTTCACATCTTCCCTCACTAAATTCTTAAAGCATATCATGTATCTTCAAAGTGTGAGCCTTACAACCATTATTCCAAGTAACTAAACATGTTTATGATATAGTTTACTCACCAGTACATTGTATGGTAGTGGTGCGGACACACTGTTTATTCTGTTATTTCTAAAAATTTTTTTCCTCAACATAAAAGTGACATTTGTAATGTTAGAAAAATTGAAAAAAATCAGAGAAACAAAGAAGAAAATTGAAATGATGCATAAGCTCATGTAACAGAGAAAACCACTGTTGAAACTTTGTTGTGTATTTTTCTGGTGTTTAAATATGCACACACAATATACACATATTAAATGATACATTTGGAATAATATTGTGTAGGGTGTCCATAAAGTCTGGAAACACAGATGAAAAAGATATTATCTATGTCAATATTATTATTAATATTATAAGATTTGCTGACAATAGCACATGTTAATATTATTTCATATTATTTTATTTTTCTTACAGATTGGAGATGTCTTTGATGACATTATACTTAATTCACCTATGTTTCTATACTTTTACTGGCACACTATATATAAATAGCATACATTTCTTGACAGCTTTTTTGTGTACCAAAGAAGTTCCCATCGTGGTATAACTGTTAAAGGTCCTCAAATGCACACAAATGCAGAAATATTCATACTTGTGCCAGAAAATAAACATTTCACAAATATACTATCTTTTTTTCCCCAACGGTCAATTTAGAATCTCTCTGCAGGTTTATTAGTTTCAAGTTTACTGACCACAGCATTCAAATATATTTGGTTAAAAAAATGGAGACATTTACAAGTAGCATATTTTAAAAAATCCCTTCCTTTTCCCAAACACGACTCCTTGTAGAAAAATTAGAAGGAATAGAGTATTAAAAAGTAGGGGAAAAAAACTGTCAGTGTCAGCCTTAGCTGCCTGTTATGTAGTCAAAACATGGACAGGGAGGGTGGCAAAGGAGAGATGCTATGAAACCAATCCTTGGACAGGGGTTCAGTTATATTGGCTTTCACAAAACATGTCTGCCCTGTCATGCCAATGCCATTATTGAAATTGAAGTTTATTCTTTTATAAAACAGTTACAGGACAAGGCCAATCTCCAACACCTTCTGGGGAAAGCCTTCGCTTTCATGGAGCTAAACTGCATTGATCAGAACAACTATGTACTTGGAGCATAAGTGCTTCAGAGCCACATCTGCCCTTCCAGAAGCTTCTCTTTAAAAAAAAAAAGTTATTATTCTCCAAGTGACTGCAATTGTAGTTATGACCTTTTGTGCAATGTTTCCATTTGACCTGACTCACAAGCATTACAAATTGGATCTTGAGAAAAAACTTTAGCATGAAATCAATTAAAATGTTTGGTGCCATCCTAATTGTCAGGTGTATATTTTATATGGCAATCCCATGACTGCTGACAAGACAGATATGTTTTTATATAATATGAACCTGTTCTCATCTATTGTTCTGGAGCCCAAAACCTAAAATTATGAGAGTAAAAGCATCTTGACTATAGATTGATTCCCTAAAATGTGGATAAGATACAGACTTGACTTAGGCCTCTCTATAGTGCTGAAAGAGGGATTTTTAGGAGTGCTTTGAAATCACAGATATAAAAACTCTGTTTTATTTGCATGATTTTGAGATACATAAAATGTTTCTCAACAATCTCTCAATTTATATTCTTTGTAATATAGAGGAACTGGGTAAATCAGTTCTTCTCCATTACATTTTGTGAACACATACACCTTCAGAAAATGGAGAGGATGGATGTCACTCTGTGGGGGGTGGGGAGAGTGTAGCTAAAAAAAAAAAAAAAAGAAGCAACATCTTAGGGAGGACATTTTCTTAGCCTGGTGATTTGAGAAGGGGAGAGAGGAGACTGAAGTAATAGAGGGATAGGGTCAGAACTGTTCCTGCCCCTCCTACCTTCAGAGCTTTAATGGATAAACTGAGAAGTTTGATTTGCCCTTTAAGATAAGGGGGACGCTGGATCAAAAGGCAAAAGTCCTCTGTGGTGGAACAAAGGGACCCTGCATTTGAAGCTAGGAAGGGAGAGCATGAGGAATAGAAAGAGCATTCTGAGAGACTGAACAACAATCAAAAAGTGCCTGAGTCAAACTTGCTTAGCATTGGAGATATTCATTTAGAGATGGTCCTCCCAGACATTCATTTAGAGATGGTCCTCCCAGGGATTCCTCAATCGCAGGAACCTGAGAATCTTCTTCCCATCAGTAGAAGGCCAGTCATAAAGCAGATGCTCAATAAACATGTGAATAAACTAATGATGACTCTTAGAGAAGTTATCCATACTTTGCTTTTGGTGCAAATGTCTTTCTTCTTCTATTGCACTATGATAGCTAAGAAAACATAGTTTAATCATTAGCTTTCTATCCAAAGAATATGTGAACAGTCTGGCTGTACAGGAGCAGCATTGTTCTTCTGAATCTGAACACATGTCATATGTTCAACGGGATGAAGAGGGTGCTTGCTACAAAGCCCAGTAAATAAAATCTCGGCTGTGCTCTAATAATCCCAAAGCTTCATTTTAAAAAAACTTTTTCTTTTGAAGATGTGGGGTACAGTTCAGGGTTAGGTATACAAATGTTCATTATGCAGGTGTGCCCCCCTTCCCCGGCAGTTTCCCACTACTGTCAATCCAAAGCTTCATTTTAGCTACGTAAGTCCTTTATCAATTTTTAAAAAGGCATTCTTAGCCCTCCCATTGGTCAGATCAACGAGAAAAGAAAGAGGAGAAAAGGAAGAGACAGTCATTTAGTCTGATTCTGGAGGATTATATATACATGATCATATTTGCCTCTGGACAATCCTGAGAAATAAGTCTCATTATCCCCTATTACAGAGAACTAAACAGGATCATAAAAGCTCAGTAACCCCAAATCACACAGAGAATGGAAGAAGAAATTGACTGTACAACACAGATCTCCTAATGCCCAGTCCAATTTTCTTTCCACTGGACGGTGTTTCCTGAGATGAGAGGAATATTTGCAATTGAGACTCGTTTATGCAACCTTTAAATATAAAGGCCTCATATCTTCCACTGGTAGATACCTGAAAAAAAAAAAAAAACAACGGCTTCTCTGGCTTACACAGTCACTGAAGTACATCAAACAGAAATGAGTTGGTAGCAAGCGCTCTGCTTTGGAGAACACATCTATATACCTTTCTTCTTGTTTTGGTGACAGTTTTCATCTCCAGCGCATTTCACAGTTTTGATCACTTACTTGAATTTGTTGCATAAGAGATCACACACACACGAAAGCTCTCTATTATTCCCAAGGACCATAAATTTGTGCTGGTGAAAGTCTGCATAGCAAAGCAGATGGCCTCTCAGCAGACAATGAGGTGAGTGTTAGTTTTTGTTTCTCTGGAGAAGGAAGGTTGCACATAGGGTTATATTTTACATAGGCGGATGTAGTGTGGAAAGTAACCCTCTCTCCACCAGTAGGATGAGTGGGCCTTGAACCTCACTGGGTGATCTACACAGAAAGTAGCCTCTGAAGCTGACAGTAGAAGCTAGAACACAAATATAATCAGTGCCATATTTCATTTTTAGATTTTTAAAATTTTTGGATAAAAATGTACATTTAGCAAACAGGCTATATACTCAGCCTGAAAAGGCTGGCATCCTCCCAAGGGGGCATGAGTACTTCACTGTAGTGAGTCTAACAGAGACATCTACTGGCCGAGTCCTGGGCTTCTAGACCAGTCTCTGTTGGCCCTTGTGATTGACCAACACTTTCCATCTCTGACATGCTTGTAAATAAATGAAAATAATAATATTATTATTATATTTGTTCATACAGAATGACTAATGTGTGCATAGACTGAAAACTTCATAAATTTCTGAGTGGATGCAATTGGTAAAGAATCACCCATTCACATGCTTATTTTTTACAAATTTCTTTACCACATCTGACTAAGGATAGTTCTTCTATGTAAACAAAGTCAGGAGGAGTTCAAAGTCAACAGTAGAACATAATAAAAATCATTTTTCTGACCTGCAGATTAAAGAAATTGAGGTATGTACAAAAAGCATGAATTCCAGCAATATAAGTCCTGCAATAAATCCAGAGTGCCAGTGGTGGAATATTTTCATATTAAGTACCAATTTATGGGGGAAATTTAAGGCACTGGCAGATCTCTATTGGGGAAGAAAGAGTTCCTATTAGCAGAATGCAGCAGATAATGTTGTCTCCCAGTATCTGCGCTATGTGTGGGCTCCTTCACTGCCTCTGGCAGGAACAGACCAATATTTGCAACATTAGGACTGGTCCCCTATTAATCAGCATGAACAAACCTCCCAGTCTTTACTGGGAGAAATCATGTATTGGAGGACAAAATATAGGCAAACAAATCCAATAACCAAACTCTCACAGCCAAGACGTAAGCAAATATAAATCCCACTTGTGTTATTAGAATGCCTACCAACTTAATTGAGAACACATTCATTTTAAGCTAAATAAATTACTGCTACAATTATATAACCTTGAGGTCATCTCCTTTAGGAGACAGCCAACACTTGTATTAACTATTCCATGCTTTACTGTTGGCCTCAGCCAATCAATGCCAGATAAATGCTGTTAAAATATGCATTTAATTAACTCAGTCCTTCATTTATGTGCTATTTTAGCCTAGGGATGAAGAAGAAAGTGAAGTTAAATTGTGTACATTCTCTAACAAGATTTCCAAATGGAGAGCTTTTTCTTTCCACTCAAAGCACTCTCTTCCTCGTTAATCTGGCTAAGAGAGAGCATTCCTCAGACTCTAACAGAATAGTACATCCATCTGCAGAATGGGGCTTTGCCTGGGATATTTATAACCCCACACTCAAGAAAGCAACTTCTGTCATTTTCCTTAGAGAGATGGATTTCCTTACAGAAATGTCTTTTGCACTGATGTTTCGATCCCTCTTGGACTGTGAGACATGATTACAGTACCTTTAGGGTCACATGGTTACAAAGACAATTATATCACCAACTTATGGATTCATGTATTACTTTATTGTTTTAAGATACAGAGTTGATTTTGACTGTGTGTTGATATACTCTGCTCCCTCTTCTCAATGTTAGGCAAATAATTCTAGCAGTACCTACCTAGTAGGTAATATGCTTTTTTCCAAGACTCTTCTTTTGGTTTTGATACTGCTGTTGCAGGCACATTATTTTTCACTGAATATCCATCTGCTTTCTCATATCTCCCAGCTGTGTTAGTCGAAACCAGGTGGCACCGGGCTGTGAACAGAAGTGATGCGTGTTACTTCAGGCTGAAGCGTTCAACAGTGGATACGCAACCTTCTACCTCTCTTTGTTTCATAATGATCCAGAAAGTTGAAGTGGTATAAAATGGAAGCAGCACAGCCTGCTGAGTCACCGTACAAACGAGAGCTGCTTTGAGGGGATATTCTGACTTACACTGCTTTTTGCATGAGCAAGAAAGGAACCTTTGTTTTATTAAACCACTGAGATTTCAAGGTTTGTTTATCATAGCATAAGCTAGCCTATACTGGCAAATATAATTGACTTTTATGGCAATAAACAAATCCATAATCTGTAGTATTCAGTAACCACCTAAACTGTAGTAATTTGGTCTAATTTGCATGAACATTAATTCTTTTAAACAAGAAAAGAAAATTATGATATTCCACAGACTTCATACCTTCAGAATAAGCCACTTGTTCATTAATTTTTAATGAGAAACATTCATTATTATGAATTCTTTGACAAGACTTTGACTTTTTTTGGTAAATGATGACCGTAATTAAGCTTCTCATAATGAACACAGCAATTTTTAAACAGTACAATTTATATAATGTTTCTCCTCTGGGAGACTTAGTTTTCTTAATAAAAAGCAACGGTACATATATGACTAAGTTTTCATACTGCATGAGGGTTTGTAATTATTATTACATCCACCCTGCTTTCATTCATTCATTCAACCTGTTGTCACCCATCCTTCCTATGCTTTTCGCAGAACCGAGTTTTACTCAAAGACAGAGTTTTAGAAAAGAAAATCTCAAATTTTGCACATTATAGGATGCTGGCAATGTGCCATTTCACCCCCAAAGGGCTTTCCTGTTATTATTGGCTTAATGACTTCATTTATCTATGTAGTTCAAAATCTTTTTAATTCTATCATTCATTTCTATAACACAAATGTATTCACATATATAATAAAGTCAATCATTCATTAAAATACTAGAAGTATTTTTCAGTAGCATCAAATATAGGAAATAAAGGATAAAAACAGAAATCTCTCTTATCTGTTTGCTCCATTAAGAGGCCCTAATTGGTTACAACATAGCCCAGATCACAATAGGAAAAATTTGCTAGACAAAGTTTGTGTACACAAAATAATTATTCTGTAGCTTCCTACCATAATATTCTGGAAACTATCAGCACCTCTGCCTTGCTCATCTCATCAGTAGTAAAGACAAATAGTAACAGACAAGCTTGTAGGTAAAGAGTCTAAACTGCACTGGATTCAGCTGACATTAATCCATTACCCATCTTTTGTTAAATCAAGTCTACGGTTCAGATGTCAAACAGTATTCTGAATCCCAGTACATTTTTACCAAGTCATTGTTTTTGTTCACTGTTTCCCACGGGTAATCTTGATCCCTTCTAAGAACTTTACCAGTTGAATCCTTCACTGATCTGCAGTTTAATATTACAGTCCTTCTTCTACCTACCCTACCTGTATTCCTGATGCCCCAAATCTACTCTATATCTACCTAGAGCATTTTTCACTTTTTAAAATACTGCATATTTATTATATTTGCTATCTGTTGTCACTATCACACTAGAATATAGGTTCCATAGGGGCAATGATTTTCTTATACCTTTAGTTACTGATGTAAATGCTGGCACATAGAAAGTACTCAGCAAATAAACAAATCAATAAATGAATATTTCCTTGGCCTAATAAGGCTGAGACTTATTTTCTGAATACTCCCTTTTATTCATCCAAATTCCATTTTGCCCTCTGGCCATCTTGTTCCCGACTCTTATTCATTCTTCACCTGATCCAACCAGCTTGTCACATGACTGGTCTGCTTTACAGGTCTCTAACTTTCCTATTTATTTCTTGGATCTTCACCAATATCTTTTTTTCCTGGCATGATATCTTTCTGGACAGAAGATCTAGATAATTTCCTTTGTGTGTTCCCATGGGCAGTCCTGATCAGAAGTGGTAAGGGCCTACAGATGGATTTTGGTGAATATTATAAATTTTATTCAATTTAAATTATTTACAATTTAATTTTAGAAGATTTTTAAGAAAAGTAATAAATGCAGCATGTAATTTAGAAAAGAAGACAATAAAATCACTCATAACTCTACTATGAAATAAATTCGCAGTTACTATTTTAATAGCATTATTTGTTACTTTCCTTTTAACTGAACTGACTGCTTAAATTAAAATCAATCAAGTTAATTAAAAAAGACAGAATTCAACCAAAGCTTACAAATAGATACAATAAGAAAAGGGCTAACAATAGGGTGCAGGGAATCAGGAAAAAAGAGTTTTTTGCTTTGTTTTGTTTTTTAATAAATGAAGGACACACTTCCAAAGAATTCTCTGACCTCAGGTCACTATTAAACAAGTTGAATTTATAGAATTCATAGCTGGTATCTATGAAAGGAGCTTTGTCTGAAAGTGATTCTAGAGAAAGTCACGGTCCTGAGAAAGGAGAATTTTGACCAAGTTAATTGCACTGTTAGTAGTGCACTAGTGCCAGGATGACCAACCCTCTCAGTTTGCCCAGGACTGATGGATTTTTTTGGGTTGCTGGTTTTTCAGTGCTAAAACTCAGATAGTCAAGCAAATCAATACAAGTTGGTCACCTGAGCTGTATCCCACACTGTGTGGACATTTGTGAAAAAAAAAAAAAAAAAAATCCGCGTGTTTCTTTGTATGTAAGGCTTACCTTAAATAAGTGTTTAGTATTTGGACAATAGAGGTGCTTTATGATTGGAATTTTAAATTAAAAACTACCACACAGTGAGAATAAAAGAGGGACCATTCATCAGAACTAAATCAAAAGCTAACGTGGGCCCAAGCTGATGTTAAGAGTATAAAAGCACCTTCATTTCATTCAGTGCAGGAAATCAGTCCTTATCAATGTCTTTGCATCTGCCAGGCAGACCCAGCAATAAGGGAAGAATGTAATTCAAGTGATTTGGATTAACTGACAGGCAGGAATAGCCCCCTTTTCTCAAGACCCTGACAGGATCAGAATGGTCCACCATGGCATCCAAAGCAGGCCTCAGACTGAGTCAATCTTGAGTCAATTAAGAAAAAAAAAAAAAAAACTGGACATTTTCTACCAAAATAGTTTAAGGTAACTGTCTGTTGGTGGGTGGTATGTAAGAGGAAGGCAAGGGTAAAGGGAAAATTCTGAGCATTCAGAATGCCTCTGCCTTTGCTTTCGTTTACTAATGTTCATCAAGAAATTGATTTTCAGAATGTTGAGCCCATGAAACCAAAATAAGAGCAGCTAAGGAAAAAACAAAGCTAGGAAAAAAATCCTCTAGCTTTTGAGAGAAAAAGAACTGAAAATTGGAATTTTGGAAAAGAGATTTTCCAGTAGTCAAATTTCAAGGGTTAAAAGAAAAGAAAGTTATGGTGTGACAGCATCGTCATAATTGAAAGCTTTCCAAGAAGTATGGGATATTTGAAATAATCTAAATGCTAGCTTTTTGTTACATATTACCATGGTACTAAAGAGGCACTTTAAAGGAAATGTATACCTGGTGAGCAAACCTGCCTTCAGGAGATGCATCTTACTATAGCAAAAATGTTCTCAAGCTTTCACCATTACACTAGTAACGCACAATCAACAAAACACAAACAGAAACTTAAACACAATAAAAATGCTAAAATCAAACAGATTATTCAGTCTTCCACTTAGATAATTATAACTCATTTGAATATCACTTTCAAATTCAGTTTCCCAAGTGTTCGGTGATTTAAGTGTTTATGTTATTCCTATTTTACACAAGAAGACTGAGAATATTTATAGTTTACCAAAGGTTTCACTGCTACGAAGTTCAAGGGTTATGACTACACTTAGGTCCTTTGGGTTTAGATGTTATCCTACTAACATAAAGCAAGCCCTCAGTTTAATCTCATAATCTTTCAATTGTTAAGGAGACAGCACCCTTTCCAAGAGATTATCTTTGCGTTATACTTTAGGAGGCATAGAAATTTCTGGTCACTCCCTTCAGCAATCGTGGTCAGAGACTTATTACTTCCTTCACGTTGAGATACTTATGAAACCTCAGGGGTTGTAGCTGAAAAATCAATGCCAGATGGCTGTAGAGTAGAGACTCGTGAAGATTCTGCTACTGTCAAGTCATCCCAACAGAAATGTCCTCAATGCTGATAAAGATGGAGATAACACATGCAGCCCATCTGTTCCAGCCACATGGCTTTTAACAAGGAAAATCTCTTAGGGTATAATGAATGGAGACCAGATACAGGCAAAGGAGCATCTAGGATACATTCTTATTTGTCTGTTGGTCATTAACTAATTGTGGATGGAGATAATGAAGACGAGTCTCCAAAAGTTGTCCTATACTTCAGCTACTATTGCTGAACATGTTAGAACATGTTGAATGATAAGTCAATTTTGTTGGCAAAACTGCTTCAAGGAAATCCAAATAAGCTTCACCATGATTTGTTACCAGAACGTATGACTCCATTTCCCCCCCAGTATGTTTGAGGTGGCTTCCAGCAAAAGACATAAGTGAATGACATTGGACCAGAGAGGCAAAGGATGATCAGGTTCAGAAGTGGGCTGCCCACAGCCCACGGATTACATTCAACTAGTACAGAATTGTGATTGTCACAGGGAATGTTTTAAGTCATATTAGGGACATTTAAAGCATTTGAGTCTGTTTCCTAATCAAGAAATGAGGAGGGGGGCACACAGCATCACAAAAGGTACCTGGTCCTAAACCAGGGGAAGTGAGGGCCAGTTGGAGGCCCAAACTCCACCTGCACGCAGCCTGCTTGTGTAGCTAATCCTGACTTGCACCCCACATATCTATAATAAAAGAAAATAAAAGGAAAAAATAATAAACTGCTTGCTAATCATATTATACCAGAATGTTCAAAATTACTTTTTTTTTTTGCTTTAATAGTGACATATACACTTTCAAATTCAGTTTCAATATACATATACAATCCATAAATGACTTTTTTCTATTGGCTTCCTCTCAACACTGTGAATACACTTGAGATCCTGAAAACCTGATTTCCAGTAAAATGTGTAAGGTATTAAAAATACTTCACTGAAGGTGCTTGCCTGGAAATGTCCCCCAGGGAGAGATGATTGTTGCAGCTTCACAGTTGATGTTCATTTGCTGTTGCATTTGGCAGTGTCAAGAATGTCAAGGTTAGAGGGTAATTTTTTTAGGGTTCCTGTTCTTTGTTTGCTTTAAAACATAATGAGAGTTCCTCAGCATATGATTCCAAATAGGGGGCAACCGATAGCTGACTCTTCAATTGCTTTAAAACCATCATTTAACCAAGAACCTATTCAAATTTCAGATTGGAGGCCATAGTAAATCACTTAGCACTGGTATTTAGTAGGTTTTCATTCTCTGCTATTATCCAACTTTTTTGCAATAGGAGAAATCCTACTTACACAAAGTATGATGTCATTGAAGAAATATTGTGTGATTTAATGTTGAAACTACCAACTTTCTGGACCCAGTAGTTTGTGTAGCATTCAAATGTCCTGTGACTGAGTATTGCAGTGTTCTTTCAATTATTTAAAATGTCCATGGCGCCCTCTGAATTCACTGTAGCACATTCAGGCTGCTTTGGAACAAAATAATAACATTGTTATTGAGATATTGTGCTCAAGAGATTGACCAAATTAAAAGCAAAACCTGCTTTGAGCAGGTTCTTAGAAGTCACAACTTATCTGGAACAGAAGGAGAATGAGTGTTATGGGCAACATTGGTAATTTTTGCTGTTGTTGTTGTTGTTGCTTTTAATGAAGAAAAGGATTTATAAAAGCATTGTGTTTGTCAGTGGCTAGGTGAACCTGGATTTCTGGAAGACTGGGTAGAGATGGGTTAGAAGCTTTAAAGTATGAATATATTGTCTAAAAATTCTAAATTCTGAGGGAGAACGTCTAATGTGCATGTTTCATATGTTTATCTCTTTCTTTGTATTTTTCTCAATATCTTTAGATACAAATACAAGTAATTTTGGTTAATTACAAGTCTTAAAAATATTGGCCTTCTCAACATACTAGTCACATGAACTTTACCATACATATTCTATCTCACAGTTTTAGGGCTCTCTGAACAAATGATTCAGCAGCAATTCACATTAGTGTTGAAGGAGGTCAAAACCATAAAAACTGAAATGCTGACATTCAGAGAAATGTACTAATGAGACCTTATCATTTCTACATTTCACTCTGTTCAAATTTGCTAAAGAGCTTTGGGACAAGCAATCAATGGATGAAAATAAGACCTCAGCAATAATTAACACCTAAGTTGGGTTTTCATTTAAAGAAATTTATAGTAACATGTTATTCAGAAGAGTTTGCTGGGCCACGGAGATGTATAAGAAAACAGTAATTGTGATGTGAAATAATTTAACTTTTGTCGTGGTTGAACTGCCAATTAACTGCATGGTCTTACATTGAAGCCACCTTGGCTGCCTAGGCCTCACTCCTCTCACCTGCATGCAGAATAATGGCCACATTAGATGTTTCTAAGGCCCTTGAATTTCAATACTGAATGCTCTATGAACTTTCCTGCCAAGGTGGATTTTAGCTGTCTTCTGAACAACCTATGTATCACTGACACAACCATTCAAATAGTGGAATGAAAGAAAGAAGGCACTACTGCTTAAGATTTTTTGCTTATATGTAAAACATGTTAAGAATTGTGTTAAAAACCTGCAACATTACATTTGCTATTTTAACTATTTTTAGTGTACATTTCAGTAGTGTTAAGTATATTCACACAGTTGTTCAAGCAATCTTCAGAATTTTTCATCTTGTGAAACTGAAACTTTATACTCCATTCCCCCAGCCCCAGTCCCCAGCAACCGTGGTTCTATAAATGTCATTAGTCTTGATACCTCATATAAGTGGAATCATACAGTATTTGTCTTCTTGTGATTGGCTTATTTTACTTAGCATAATGTCCTCAAGGTTCATCTACACTGTACCATGTGTCAAAATTTCATTCCTTTTTAAGGCTGAATGATATTAATTGTCTGCAAAATATCACATTTTATTTATCCATTCATCCACTGATAGACACTTGGTTTGCATCTGCCTCTTGACTACTGTGACGATTGCTGCTATAAACATGGGTATAACTACTGTTGAGTTTTAAAGGAGAGAAATGCATATGTATTTTCCTCTGACTCCAGGTAAATTGCAGTACTGTCAATAGACTTCTGATTTCATCTAGAGAGTTTCTGGAGGTAAGGGAAGTAGGTCACCAGGATGCTTCAACTTCATTCTAGTAGACCTATAGGAAGATTATTTGAAATATCATTTCTAGATGTGTCTTAGGGATAAAATGTGTTTCCTTCTGTTTTATTACCAGTCATTAAAGGAAACAACAGGGAAACAGAAAAACAAAGTTTTTTCTTCCAAAGTGTCTTTGCGATCAGGACAGTTTTGTTGTGAACTTGAATCTCCATAGACACATCTCATTTTTAATTAGTTACAGATCCAAATCTTTGTGAAAAAATGACTTGCAGAGATCAAAAAAATTTTAGCCCCACACATTAGTGTATCTGTCCCACTTTGAAATTGTTATATACGGGGATGTTAATGTCCTTAAATAATACATATTTCTAAGTCAATCCAGATCATTTTTAAAGCAATAGACTCAGAACATCCCCCCTCTTCCCACTCCAACTCAGAACTTTTTAAGGAAAATTTTTTTATGTGAAAGAAAGGTACAATTTAGGCCAGATTAAGACTAGTACCTCAAGGTATTTAGGAACTAATTAAATACATAGCATGTGTATTTTTTTGACTTTGGAAGCAGCAAGTCATTGCCTGATAACTGAAACCCCTTCTGTGCTTCCCATATTTGCAATTTGTTTGTTTGCTTTTGTATAGTTTGCTACCTCAAGCACTTTCTTTTCTAAGCAGGCAATATAAAGCTCATGTTGAGTGCAGCTAGAAAATCTTTTAATGAAGAAAAGCTTTCAACATCACTGACAATATTTTTTATCTTATGCACATATAAAATTTGGGGGTAAATGTCAACAGGGGAATCCACTCCAAATTAGATGTTCAATTTGAAATAAGAAAAACAAGTTTTACTTAAACAGGAAAAGAAATCACTCAGAATCCATAATTTCATCTTCCTGTACCTGTGATGAATACAAGTGTAGAGGTCCCATGCATGTATTATCTAGGTCAAACTCCATATTTAAGACCTTTATTTTGTCATTGTCCATAGAAATGTCATGCAAGCCACGTATGTAATTCTAATTTTTCTAGTAACCACATAAAAAATAAACAGGTGAAATTAATTTTAATAACATATTTGTTAAATGAATATATCAAAAATATTATTTCAAGACTTGATCAATATGAACTTATTAATGAGGTATTTCATTTTTCTTGGTGTTAAGTCTTCAGAATCTCGTGTACATGTTACACTTAACAATACATCCCAGTTTGGACTAGCCATATTTCATGGCTCAATAGCCACATGTGGTTAGTGGCTACCATATGGGATAACACATGCAGCTTTAGATGAATATATTCATTTGAACGGTTCTATTTTCATGATAGCATATATATGTTTATACATGAAATTTATTATCATTTATGTTTACATATGCATTTCTAGATGCATACCCATGTTACCAAACGCTTCCTTGCTTCACAAAGCAGCTAACTAATCACAGGTTTCCTTTGCAGAATAAAAGCTTCTGGTTTATTTCCAATAATTTCATTTATATGAATATAATTTTCAAATAAATTTCTAAGGATAGCACAAACACTGTGTAAAGCAAAAACACCCACATATTCTTACAATAAAGGCATCTAATTAAAATGGCAACCCCAATCCTCCTGGGTAATAGAGAAGAGTGAAAAGTGAGTCAGAATAGTTTAACATCTGCATTTTCTGTTTATCATGGTTCTCTCTTCACTGTGAGAGGACAGTTGCTTTACTTTTACTCAGATATTTGAACGGTGCTTATTTTATTTAGATCAGTGTAGGGAGTTTCTCATGTACAAAGTTTAAAGGATGTCCATATTTTCCTTTTGATTCCAAGATTAAACACACACACACACACACACACACACACACACACTGTTAAAATTGAACAGCATAATTCTAAACTTATAATTTTTGCCTCTTTGTATAAATTATGATAGAAAGCTAAAACCTGAATATTACATATTTTCAATTTTAGCTGCCTTAATTTTGCAAATGAAGACAGACCAAACAAGAATTCCTGAACAACTTGTGGATCACCTCACACCTAGGCTATTCAGTACCTGGTCTCCAATTCTTTCATCTTAACAGAGTCAGTGTTTCTTCTCCTTGCTTTGTTTTTCTTCCTAACACTTGTCTTTCTTTTTCTCTTAGTTCTAGTTGCCTCTGGTTTCATAGTAAATGTCAAGTCCTATCCAGAGATAGTGATTATCTCAGAGGATGATTTTAGGCTGGGTGATTTTCTGAGCTTAAGTTTCATAACAACTCATCATTTGTCTGGTCACAATTGGCAAGTTTTGATGCCTTCCAAGACATCTCAAATGCATTCTAGTTTTTCTACTCCTATTTCTATCAGGTACACTCTAGGAATATTAAGTAATTCACAAACAAACAGTGGGACTGTGAGGGGCAGTGAAAGGAAAGCAGAAGAAAGGAATTCCCAAAAGAGACAAACATGGAGATGTAAAAATGCTTAGAACGTTGAAGAAAGGACAGTCTGGTGCCAGTGGGGCATTGAGTTTGTGTCAACAAGTGGTGACACAATAGTTTGAGAAGGAGAATGGTCTTGACTGCAGGGTTTGCTATTGAGTTTGTTCTGTAGACAATAGGAAACCACTGATCTGTGTGTGTTTGTGTACATGAGTGTGATGAACGAGTCTTAAGCAGAATGGTGACATATTTAGTCTGTGTTCTAGAAAAATAATTGTGTTAACAGATTCAATATAGTAGAGGAATTTGAAACAGGAAGGCCAGATGAGAAATTATTTCAGTAGAGCATAAGAGAGCTAATCTTGATGTTGACTGGTTGTAATAGTATCTAACATTGGTTAAGACTTGTTTGCGTTGTCTTATTTAAATCTCACCATGGCCATGCAAGGAAGATTTTGTTATTATTTCCATTTTTTGGTTGAAGAAACTGAAGTTCAGAGAAGTCAAGTAACTTGTTCAAGGATATGAGACTGGTCTACATCAGTCATGTCCAAACATTCTTTTGAAATCATGTATCAAATTAGTGAAAAAGTTTTGGGCATCTTTCCCCAATATAGGCATTTTAATGTATAAATTTATATATTCATTACTGTCTCTCCACATGTTAAATATTAAAGCTTGTTATTTTATTACAGTTCAACACATCATTTGGCATACCCACTGAATTATATTCACCTGCTTTGGAAACTACTGGCCTATACAATTTGAATGTCTTCAGACTTTGCATAAGTGTTAAATTGAGAATAGACCCTATAAAGATGCTCCTCAACTTATGGAGGGGTTATATTCTGATAAACTCATTCTAAGTTGATAATGTCATAAGTAGAAAATGCATTTAATACATCTAATGTACTGAACGTTATAGCTTAGCCCAGCCTACCTTAAACGTGCTCAGAAAACTTACATTAGCCTCCAGTTGGGCAACATCATCTAACAAAAAGCCTGTTTCATAATAAAGTTGAGTATCTCGTTTAATACATTGAATACTATCCTGAAAGTGAAAAACATAATGGTTGTATGGGTACTTTGCAAGGTACAGTTTCTACTGAATGCATATTGCTTCACATCATGTAAAACTGAAAAATCCTGAATCAAATCATTGTGAGTCAGGGACCATCTGTACTTCTTAGACCTGGCTGCTTCTCAAATTGATGTTAACTTTTTGGCCCTAAAGGCACCCAAGTTTGAGACTCTATGTTAAGCTTCGCTATCAAGCTAAGCAGAACTCCTTCTTGTACACCTGCCTGTAATTCTTGTTTCTATTCGTTTTGTTTGTTTTTTTGACTTGTTCTTGTGTACCAGTACTGTATAAATGTTTTAAAATTATTGCACTTAAAATTTTTTCCTAGCCGGGCTCAGTGGCTCAGCCTGTAATCCCACGCCTTGGGAGGCTGAGGTGAGTGGATTGCCTGAGCCCGTGGGTTCGAGACCCGCCTGGGCAACTTGGCGAGACCACATCTCTACAATAAATCAAAAAATGAGCCGGGCGTGGTAGCGCGCGCCTGTAGTTCCAGCTACCCGGAAAGCTGAGGTGGAAGGATCGCCGGAGCCTAGCAGGTCGAGGCTGCGGTGGCTGGGAGCGGCCACTGCACTCCAGTCTGGGCGACAGAGTGAGACTCCAACTCAAAAAAAAAAAAAAAAAATTTTTTTTCCTAGTGATAATTTAGTTCATCCCACTGACACTACAAATGAGAAAAGTGAGACATGGAGGAGTGTAACAAAATAGCTACTCAAATTAAAAGTAGAGTCTGTTAGAGATTCGGGATTATAACTCAGATTTCCAAAGCTCAGAGTTTTCCTTTCAGATACACAGGCTACCTTCATAATGGCCTAATATTTTGAGCATCCAGAGAACCTTTTTCCCACTTGTTAATGTGATTGACGGTCGACTCATTTGGTACATTTTGCATGATTCTGACAATTATTTAGGACAGTAGTTTTTAACTCTGGTTTCTTAGAATCAGTTGGGGAACCCTTTAAAAAAGACTAAGGCCCAGGACGTTGCTTGCAGAGGTTCTTTTAAAAACGTTCTGGGATGTCTGATCAGACATTTATGCTTTTAAAAAGCTACTCAGATAATTATAAAGTGCAGCCAGGTTTCAGATCTCTGATTAAGATCTATTCTGATTTAATGCCTGCCTTAGAGCAACTAAGAAACATACTTGGCAATAAATATCAGGCCAAAAGTTGTTGAGAAATTATTTTTGAGCCAAATCATGTAGATAAAAGATAGAAAAGATGCAGAGAATTTGAGAACTATAACTCATAATATTGACTTAATAGATATTTAATTTTGCAATTTATAACCAAAAAATACACATTTAATTTTGAAATGACTGTGGAATGTATAAAAATTATATTCTAGGCTTTCAAAACAACAAAAATATAAACCACTTAGGAGCAAATCCAAAAAGAATCATGTGGAAACAGCAATGGAGACAACCAAAAAACTTTTCTGATGAACATTAAAGGGTCTAATAAAATAAATATTTTATGGTTTTGGACAGAAACGTTTAAAATTTTCTAAGTTACCAATTGTCCTCAGTTTATTTTAAAACGGTAATTCCAATCATTACCTAGAACTTTGAGGCTGCAATGAGCTAGGATTGTGTCTCTGTGCTCCAGCCTGGGTCACAGAGGCAAGACCCTGTCTCTTAAAAAAAAAAAAGGAATTACAAATAAAAATGGAAAGCTATCATGTTGATTTTAAAGAGATAAATATGCAAGAATATCAAAGGAAATTTGAATATAGAAGAAAGAGTGCAGTTTTTAATGAGTACTATATAGTTAATTAAAAGAGTGGGTATTGATGCAAGAATAAACATATATAGTAGATTTATAGAACTGAATAGGTGTTAGACTAAAATTTTAAGCACAAGAATATAATGTATTTAAAAGTCACCATTTCAAATTGGAAGAGAAAAGAAGAATTATTTAATGGCAATTAAAAAAAATTGGTTAACAATTTGAAAAAAATTATATTCTTATATTGTATGTTATACCAGTATAAGTTCTAGATATATTAGAGAGTTAAATATAAAAGATGGAACTTAGAAAGTCAAAAAATCAGTAGTGACAGTATGATATTAGTAAATAGATAGGCATTTTCTAAGCACAAAAGGAAACAAAACAAAATACAATAAAAAACTTCTGTTTGTCCAAGATATATCATAAATGAAATTAAGAAACAATTGGAAAACTATGAAAAACCATTGCAACCAGATTTCAGAGTTACAAAAGAGGTATAAAAAGAGATTTTATGGACCAATGAATAAAAGACAAGCAAGCATCTTACCAGTAAAATGGGCAATGGGCAATAAACCTGCAATTCTCAAATAAGATATACTAATGGGTAGGCAAAGACTTCAAAATATATGGGGAGACCCAAAAAACCCCAGAGTTTATTTATAAAAAATTATTCTTACATGTTTAAACTTCAGTCACCTTCAAAGTACTCTTTGTTCGATGCAATACACCTATTGAGATGCTTTTTCCGCTACTCAAAACAGTTTTTGAACTTGTCAGTTTTGATGCCTTTTAGTGCTTCAGCCATTTTTTTGTTTTACCTCTTCCACAACGGCAAAACATATCCCTTTGAGGACTTTTTTCATCCTGGGAAATAAACAAAAAAAAGTCACCTGGGACAAGATTGGGTGAATAGGGAAGGTAGGGCACTGGGGTCATGCCGTTTTTGGTCAAAAATTGCTGAACACTTAGTGCAGTGTGGGCAGGTGCACTTGTAAATTATCCATCATGAAATGGGAAAATGCATTGAAAGACTCCCCCGCTCCCCCCAGAAGAATTAACTGAAGCCAAACACAGCCTCTCATAACAATGCTAGTTGGTACATTGATTGCCAATGGGTTTCTAGAACACTCACCTAGCGGGGACAACCTGTACTACAAGGGGTCTGCTTTCCAAAAGATAATACTGTTTTTTTGGGGGAGTTCCCCCTCATATATAAAGAATATACAACTGACTAGAGATCAATCAAGGAAACAAAAATGTAAAACAAACAACTAGACACTATGTCTAGCAAATATTTAAAATAAATGAAATGTTTATTGTCAGAAAAATTGACATTAAAGTTAGAAAGGGCACTATTGTAATTTCCTGTGAGGAGGATTCATTGGTATAATCAACCTAAAGGGAAATTGTCAACATGAATAATAAAAATTAAGAGTCCTCTTTGATTCAGAAAGATTCCTATGTTTAGAAATCTAACTCAAAGAAGCATCAGAGATGAGTAAGAAGTATACAACCCTTTGTTGTAAGTAAAGTAAGGCTCATCACAATGCTATTTCTAATAGCAAACATGAGGGAAAACGAATACCCAACAAATTAGAGGATGGGTATATAAATTAGGTAAGCCATTCTAAAAATAATTTAAAAAAATGTAAAATCAAGAATATCATGAAAATATAAAATGAAGACACATTAAAGATTTTATTCTACTCATTATTCTTTACTGAGGAAATCAGTAAGATGTTAAGACTGACTCAAAGAGCACTTAAGGAATTAGTATTTATCAACAATTTAATAAATAAATATTAGTATAATAGTGTTGGTTTATCTATAGAACTGGTTATAGTCTAAGGATCAATATACTCTAAACTTTGGAGTTATATTTCCTCTTGGAAAAAAAAAATTTACCTCTCAGTTAAGAAAAAAATCTTATAGGGTTAATATGTAACTTAACCAATGCTGAAACCATTGTTAAATAATAAAGAGTAAGTTGAATTAATTTTATCCTTACAGATAATCTTTTGGGGGGTGGGCTTTGCCTTACTTAACAGGATGTGCCACTTTTTGCCATATTTACAAGTTTTGTGTATTTTTTCTTAACCAGCCACAAGTAGAATACTAGCAACCATTAAAATTTGTAGCATAAATTAACACTTAGGTACATGGAAAAATGTTCACAATATTTTGTTAAATGGGCAGAGCAACAGGTCATTAAAGGAATCATGTAGTTTTCCCCTAGTTTTAAAATTATAGGTGAAATTTGTAAAATATGCTCATAAAAATATAAATCATATTCATCAGAATGTTAGTAGTGGAACTTCTGGTTCTGGCTCTGTTATGTATAAAGCTTGGAAGTTGTCACTCCCATTCTTACAACAAGAAGAAACTAAATAAATTGACCCAACTGAGAACTGAAGTTGCAGGACAAAACACTACACCTGAAATCTGGAGAAACACAAATCCAGAGAGAGTCACTGCTGATGTTTACGTACCTGGAACAAAATTCTCCAGAGCCATAAACTGGTAAAACTTCTAACTGGCAATCATTACAAATTGTTAGATGCTAAGTGTGGACCAATGTGAGAGTGAAAAACTGCTGGGGTGCCACTGTCTTTGAGGACCCATACTTCATTAATTTTACTTCCAGGAAATCCACCAGATTTTCAAAGCAAAGATCTAGGAATGATCTACCTTGTAGCTCTGACAAGAGAGGGAAAGACTAATCATTGTGTAACACACCCAGAGGATTTTTCACAACAAAGTCCTCCAACCTAGGGTGAAAAAGATCTTTACCAGAGCTTTTTTCCAGTTAAGTAAAGAGGTTTCTTCCCAAGCTATTCTTTCTAAATATCCTATCTTTCCTAAGGTAGACAAAAGAAAACACCAAAGGTCATTGAACAGAGGAAGAAGCCCACTAGAAGACCAAGATTTAATCATAAATTTATAGAACACTTCCCTTCCTTATACATTATCACAACTGCACCACAGCTTCAGCATAACAGTATGACATTATCACAACTCTACAGTGGATTACAGTAGAAAGAGTTCCAAGACACAGATTCTCTCTGATGATGAGTACTTAGGGGAGACTAGATCAAGAGGGAAGACAAAAATAAAGACATAAGAGGAATTTTAAAATGCTGGCATCTACAGCTATAATTTATATTAAACAAGCCCAATCTCTAGTCAGATTAAAATAAGTCTTCACACGGACTATTTATCTCAATTCCTATTACATGATCTAACGTATCTAGATTTCAACATTTGCCATTGCACATGCCAAAAAGCAAGAAGAAACATAGTCTTAAGAGGCAAAGCAAACATCAGAACCACACTCAGATATGACACATGAGTTGGAATTATTACACATGACATTTAAAATAAACATGACTCATATGTTAAGAGCTCTTTTAGAAAAAGTAGCCGGCATACAAGAGCAGATGGGTAATGTAAACAAAAAGATAAAACGCTAAGAAAAAATCAAAAGGAAACACTAGAAAACAAAACAAAACAAAAAACTACTGAAATAAAAATGAAGAATGAATTTGGTGTATCCATCAGTAGACTTGACATAGCTAATGAAAAAATTTATGAGCCTGAAGATAGGTCAATAGAAACTTACTGACAGAACATAACATCCGAGAACATGAGATTTATTGGAAATCAGAAGGAAAAGAAAGGGAGAATAAAAAAGAAGAAATATTTGAAGAAATTATGGCCCAGAATTTTCAAAATTTATGACAGAAATATTAAGAAAGTTTCAGGAGAACCAAGTAGAATAAATATTAAAAACAAAAACATACAAAAACCAAACATTAACAACAGCAAAGAAAACTATACCTATAGCTATTCAACCTACAGAAAACCAAATACATTAATAAAATCTTGAAAAAAGCCAGAGGGTTTAAACACTTATATATATATACATATACATATATATATATATATATATTCAATAGTAAAAATTGCAGTAGACTTCTTATCAGAAACTATGCAAACAAAAAAAGAGGGGAATTAAATACCATACTTAAGGTATTAAAAGAAAAAAGACAACAACCTAGATTCTGTATTAGGTGAAGTTATCATGCATAATTAAAGAAGATAGCCAAGACAATTTGTCAATGAATATAAATAAAAAGTATACTGAGTGAAAAAAAGTTAAACTATCTCTGTTTACAGATGACATAACTTATATGTGGTTTCCGTAGTGTGGTTATCACGTTCACCTCACAGATGACATAATTTTGTGTATCCTAAGGAATCTACTATAAAACAATTAAATCTAATAAACAAGTTCAGCCAAGTTGTTAAGTACAGGATAAAAACAAAGCAAAGATATAAAAAGCAACATTAATTAAGACTCTGACATAAGGGTATAATATAAATCAATATAATAAAATTAAGAGTCTAGAAATAAACCCATGTGCCTGTGGTTAACTAATTTTCAATAGGGATGCCAAAAACATTTAATTGGGAAAGTGGTGCTAGAAAGCAAAAACTACATTTAAAAGATTGAACGGGGACCCTTACATTGTACCATATACAAAAAACTTAAAATTGGGCCCAAATAGTCTTCTTGGTGAATTATACTATGTATTTAGGGAAGAAACAATACTAAATCTATACAAATTCTACCAGAAAATGGAAGAGGCGGGAACAATTAGAAACTCATTTTAATGGTAATGTGAACTTACAATAAATATAGTATGATGTCAAATGTTCCATTTCTAGTGTAAGAAATAATAGAGCCATGGAAAATATACATATGTGTGTGTTAAAAAAAAAAAAAAAAGAAAGAAACTCATTTTATTAGGCACCAATACCTTATACTAAAACCAGATGAAGAAAATACAAGGAGACTATAGAAATTAGTCTCTCTTAAACTAAGACACAAATTTTTTTTTATTGTGATATTGAGGGGTACAGTTAAGGGTTAGGTTCACAAATATGTCTCGTTCAGGAACCCTTGTTGATAAGAAGTGTCCCCCCATCCCCAGACAGGTATTTACTGCCATTAATCCCTTCCCCTATCCCTCCCACCCCCCCATTGTTTCCCACCACTGTCAGTCATTTTCTTGTGGTAATACATTGGGTGATCAAGGTCTACTATATGAGTGAGAACAT
>CAUYQG010069792.1:0-15433 GCA_963574415.1 Tarsius wallacei
GTTCCAGCTACTTGGAAGGCTGAGGCGGAAGGATCGCCGGAGCCCAGCAGGTCGAGGCTGCGGTGGCTAGGAGCGGCCACTGCACTCCAGTCTGGGCGACAGAGTGAGACTCCAACTCAAAAAAATAAATAAATAAATAAAAATACTCAGAGAGTGGACATTAAGTGTTCCCAACACAAAATGATAAATGAGATAACGCACAGGTTAATTAGCTAAATTAGTCATGCCACAATATATAAACACTTTAAAACTTCATGTTGTACTCAATAAATACAAACAAATTTATCTGTCAATTTTTAAAACATAAGACTGGACACAATGGCTCACGCCTGTAATTCCAGCACTTTGAGAGGCTGGTTTGAGACCAGCATAGGCAACTTGAAGAGACCTCATCTCTACAAAAAGTTAAAAAATGAGCTGGTTGTGATGGGACACACCTGTAGTTCCAGCTACTTGGAAAACTGAGGCCGAAGGATCGCCTGAGCCCAGGTGGTAGAGGCTGCAGTGGCCATGAACATGCCACTGCACTCTAGCCTGGGCAACAGAGACTCCAACTCCAAAAATAAATAAATAAAAATAAATTTATGAAGAAATGCAGCCTAAAAGATAACATGTCAAATTGATACACTCTGTTTCGGGGCTGTTTATTTATTTATTTGCCATTTGTGTTTCCATATTTGAAAGATAACATTATCAAGATAGAATAGTTATCCTTATTTCTTAAAGTACATTCACTATTGTCTAAAGGTCATGTCAGTTGGGATTATTGCTGACATCGTTGGGGGATGAGAAATGCACGAACGGAATCCATTTGCACTTCATTCATTGCCAGATTTAGTTTGGCCTTTGCCATTTCTCACTGGAGAATGCTCTAGTTTGCCATGAGTGTTACGGTGTTTTTTAGCCAACAATCAGAAGGGCAAGAATAGGCACTAGCAGCCAGGTCTGAACACATGGAGAGTCCCACAAGCTCCAGCTGCTCTCTGAGCAGAATGATAGATTGAGGCAGAGTGCTGTAGCAAAGGTACAGATGGAGGAATACAACCATTGCCAAAACCTGAGGCACAAATCTGCCATGATGAGCAAAAATGGTATCTGATGTGGGCTGATGGCTTGGCAGAAAAAAGACCCCTTATACCTTCACGGTCTCCCTCTCTTCAAGTAGAGTCAGGCCCTATATGAGACTATAGGACCTAGTGAGGGGACAACCCTTTGTGCAGTCAATAAAATACAGGAAAATAAATATCCCTGGAGCTAACTCATTGGCACATGAAAGCTGGATTGTTTCATTGGCAACCTTTATCTCCATCACAATTTTAACTGAAAGCCAGGAATATATCACTATGTTTTAACTACAAGATGACCCCTTCCCCCCTCTTTATTCCTTATGCAAATATTTATTATCAGTCAATGTATTCCAGGCATTATGTCAATAACTAGATATATAGATTAGTATATACCTTGCTCTGATTTTTTTTGTATGCTGCATGCCTCATTTGCTATTTGAATGTTGTTGGTTGACAGTAATAATCCTTCAAAATTTATCTCTTTTGACATGATTACTTACAGACTTATTTGAGTCTCATATCCTTTTGCATAAGTTCAATTTAGCCTGGTATACCTTGGGGTACTTTTGTTTAGATCTGTATGTGTTTTAATGGGAATAGATTGTATGCAATTTGTTTTTTACTCTCTATCTTGTTTTTGCCTCCATGTGTTAGTGGCAAGACTCACTGAATGGAGAATTTCTAGAATTTGCATATCTCCTTTCCTATAGAGCAAAAATGTTTTACGCTTCTGAAATGGCTAAGGCAAGCAATGCTTATTTTTTCTTATTGTTTATTCTAATGTATGTGTCACTCTCCCTCCCATTTCCCTGATTTTTTTTAACAATTGTGAAGGGAAAAAACAAACTGTTTTTTTCCTACTCTCTTACACAATTACTCAAAACAACACTTCTGATGCCAGCTGTGTTTTGTTTTTGTTTTCCTTACACACCAATTTTCCAGTGAATGCCAACTGGGTGTCCTTTAACTCAATTTTGACACTATATTTGTGGAGATAGAGTCAGATCCCACAGGTTGAGTCATCAGTCTCACAAGACTGCCCCCATTTCTGATGCCACTTCTGTTGTCACCTGTACTTCTGACCAATCAGCTATAAGTTGGGGTTCTCACAGCCACCTCTTAAGGTGTGATTAATTTGCTAAAACGGCTCACAGAATTTGGGAAAACACTTTACTAACATTTACCCATTTGTCATAAGAGATATTACAAAGGACACAGAGATGAAGAACTGGATAGAAGAGATAGATAGAGCAAGTTGTGTGGAAAAGGGCTCAAATTGTCCATGTCCTTTTGGGGCACGCCACCCCCAGGCACCTCCGAATGTTCAGCAATACAGGAGCTCCTCAAACCCAATCCTTTGGAGTTTTAATGGAGGCTTCATTATGTAAACATAATTGATTACATTATTGGCCATCAGTGATCAGCTCAACCCTCAATCCCTCTCCCCACCCTAGATATAGGTGTGGGACTGAAAGCTCCAACCTTCTAACCACCCGCTTAGTTCCCCTGGAAACCAGTCCCCATCCTTAGGCTGTCCAGGAGCACATCAAGTCACCTCATTAGAATGAAAAATGCTCAGATCACTTAGGAAATTACAAAGGTCTTAGGAGCTCTGTCTCAGGAACTGGGGCAGAAAACAATATGTATATATTTTGTCTATCACACGTTATATGACATATCTATTTATGCATTTGTTTTTACTTCCTCACTATGTATCTGTTCACTTGTGCTAGTGTGACGTAAGCATAGGGTGGGTGCTCTCTCCCCAAAATTGTTGAGTACTAAATGAGTAAATAAGTAAATTTAGTATAAAAGGGATAGTTCACTTTATATTATTTAGTGTCTGGTATGTATGTGTTACGTTTGTATTTTTGAGACAGAGCCTTGCTCTGTCACCCAAGCTGGAGTACAGTAGCACAATCACAGCTCACTGCAGCCTTGAACTCCTGGGCTCAAGCCATTCTTCTGCCTCAGCCTCCCAAGTAGCTGAGACTACCGGCATGCACCTCCATGCCTGGATCATTTTTTTTTCCCTCTATTTTTTTGTAGAGACAGGGTCTTACTTTATTGCCCACGCTGGTCTCAAACTGCTAGCCTCAAACAATCTTCCTGCCTCAGCCTCCCAAATTGCTGGAATTAGTTCCCCTGGAAACCAGTCCCCATTCTTAGGCTATCCAGGAGCCCATCAAGTCACCACACCTGGCTTGGTTTTTATTTATTCTTAAACAATACAAGAATTCTGTGACTTCTATTGTGGTTTTCCTCAAGTGTTTATCTTCAGAGAAATTAAGGTTGGAGTGTTTATTCATAAGTAGGTTCTTTAAGGATTTAATCTTTTATTCATTTAACAAATATTAATTGAACCTACTTTATGCCAGGCTCTGTTTGGAGGCATTGTACAAGAATGGATAGAAGTTCTTCTCTCATCCGGGCTCAGTGGCTCAGCCTGTAATCCCGCGCTTTGGGAGGCTGAGCTGAGTGGTTTGCCTGAGCCCGAGGGTTCAAGACCCACCTGGGCAACTTGACGAGACCTCATCTCTACAATAAATCAAAAAATCAGCCGGGCATGGTAGCGCGCACCTGTAATTCCAGCTACTCGGAAGGCTGAGGTGGAAGGATTGCTGGAGCCTAGCAGGTCAAGGCTGCAGTGGCCGGGAGCAGCCACTGCACTCCAGTCTGGGTGACAGAGTGAGACTCCAATTCAAAAAAACACAAACAAAAAAAAGAAGTTCTTCTCTCAAGGATATCACAGACAACTGGAGAGCTACTACAGACAATAATTCAATTAATTGGGCAGAGATCTGTATAATGTGCTATGGCAGATACAGAACAGGGTCTCCATTTTTTTTGAGGGATCTAGCAAAGGCTGTACCTAAGACAATGACATTTTCACTGGCACTGGAAAGACAAATAATGGAAATCATTTTCCCTTTTTTAAAATCAAGCTCAGAGTTCCTTCAGATATTTTTTCTTCTTTATGGTCTGCTATATTAAACCTGTATTCTAAAGGATCTTCATTAATCTGATATGCTTAATTCACTCAACATTGAGCAACTACTGTGTACCTTAGGCTCAGGGATGGGGGTACAACCAAGAATAAGACAGACAGGACATCCTATAACTAAGAAAAACAATAATATATAATTATTTATGAGAAGAGCTAGACAAGAGGAACATGAAATGAGAGATCATATACAATTAGAATACCGAATCTAGTCTGTAGGACCAGGGGAAGCTCCCTCAAGGACATACTATTTCATTTATCCAATCATGCATGGCTTTATCCCCATCTGTTCACTGAGCTGATAAACAGTAGTGCAGTTCCATCATATACATTCGGGACAAACAAAGCCCTTTGGCACCTTACTTTGGCAGAGATAGGTCTTAGGAGAAAAAAGAGAGGGCTGAGTTCTTTAAGCCATTCAAATATTGTTACATGGCAGAGCATCAATTCATTGCTAATTCGAAGGGATATTAGGCACAAAATATTTCTAACTCTACACAACCATGTCTAGACACCACCTGCCAAGATGATCCATGCTGGGCCATTGTTTGCTTGTCTGGCCCTGAATTCTATCTATTCCAACCTACTTTCCACCCTGGTTCTGGCTTGCTTGACTCTCTCTATGCCAGTGCCAAACCACTGTTCCACCTACAACCCACCACTGTCTACCTCTGTTCTGGACCTCACTGGCCCTTCCTGGTAGATTTCTTTATGAATACTATGTGCTATTTTACACATCTTCCCCATCTCTGCAGGGGCTGGTGCTGAACCCCAAGGAACTTCCAGCCCCAAAGGAAGTCTCATCACTTTTTAGAGGGTGACAGAGCTGTAAAGCAGGATCTCCAGATCAAAGGGCTAAGGATCATTTTGTTCAGTGTAAAAGAAATTCTGGCTAAGATGTAGTTATAATAAATTTATTGCTAGCCTAAATGTAACCACTAAAGTTTTGTTTTTTTTTTTGACTTGGAGTCTCACTCTGTCACCCAGACTGGAGTGCAGTGGCCGCTCCCAGCCACCGCAGCCTCGACCTGCTGGGCTCCGGCGATCCTTCTGACTCAGCCCTCCAAGTAGCTGGAACTACAGGCGCACACGCTACCACGCCGGGCTAATGTTTTGATTTATTGTAGAGATGATGTCTCACCAAGTTGCCCAGGCGGGTCACAAACCCGTGGGCTCAGGCAATTCACTCACCTCAGCCTCCCAAGGCTCGGGATTACAGGCTGAGCCACCGAGCCCGGCTACCACTAAAGTTTTTAAAACAGCATTCTGTCAAAATAATTCAACAATCTTGTGACTGTTAAAATCATCTTAGCCTGTACATTTAATAACTTTTCTATTTTTCAATGGTTCTTTGTTTTCCCTCCCTTCCCCATTTTTTCTCTAATGTCAATTTGAACCAGCACTGTCCATTTCAAGGTCACACCATTCAGATTTAGAGTTCTGCAGGGAAGTGGGCCATGAATTAAGAACTCCAAAAGCCTTGCTGAGCTACAGGGATGTTAGAGACCTGGTTGCCTGTAAGACAGCAAGAATCCTCTAGATGAACTGAAATGTTGTCTACTTTTATTCCCTTCTAAATAAAATTCAAGTTAAAAAAATTTTTTTTTTTAAGAACTAACCACAGTCCAGATTTTGTTCAGGGATAGGAGCAAAAATACAATTAATGGCCCTTAGATGAAGAAGCTCAGTATTTGGGGATAAACTGATGTTTTCCATGTGATGGGGTAAGAACCATGATAGAGAGCTGGATCAAGTGCCCTTGGCAAAGGAGGCAAAGGGTCCATTTGTAAATAAAGATGGTATATTATAAATATATAACAGGCAGCAGAGTCTCCTAGCCATGAGATTCATTTGGCATTAGGGATGAAAACTGACTAGAGCAAACCTGACTTTCCTAGAAGAAAGAAATCCCTTTCTACCCAGGAGTCTTGACTTCTTAGCACTTTGTCCTTGTAGTGAATTTAAAACATAATCTGTCTCATTTTACAAGGTTTTTGTGTGTGTATATTCCTCAATAGATTATATAAACATGGAAGAGAGAAGTCTTTTAATTATCTAAGAGTATCTCCTCTTCCCCCTGTGATGTAGCAAAGTGCTTTGTAATTTTAATCATAGTAATAATTGTAATAGCAATATTAATGTTAATTGATTTAATAACAATAACATCTTCAGTCTCTTATATAGTACGTATTACATCCCAGGCACTGTTCTATGCAATTCATACACACACACACACACACACACACGTACAAGTATGTGTACATATGCATGTGTATGTATATTTGATTAAACATATAGACACTGTTTTCCTGATTGTACAGATAAGTGAAGCATAGAAAGATTAGTTTGTCCAAGATCATCAAAACGAGTAAGTCACAAACTCCAACTTTGAAGGCAATAAAGCCTGTCTTCAGAGTTCTTTCTCTTAGCCACTAGTACTTGTCCATAGTAGTGACTCAGTAAAAACACAGAGAATGCAAAACAAAGTATATACATTTTAAAAAAGGAAAAAATACTGTGTTAAAATTGTAATACTCAATATATACCTGCCTGTCACATGATGTCCCTAGCATTCATTTGAAGGTCATACTACACATTGCTACTGTAATTCAATTCAACTTCGAAAAGTAATACATAAATAACAGCTCTTAAAATGTGTATACTTTTTTTGGCACTCCTGGTATTTGTTGAATTTGTACTTAATATTGACAACAAAGAAAACAAAACAGGTTAAATGCTGTGTTCCTTAGATGCAGAAAGATTCAAATGACATGAAAGTACGAAGTAGAATAATGTAGTGGAAATAGAGATCTAGGCTACATTCCAGAGCTGTTTTGGACACTTGGCTGCGTGTGTCTAAGTTCCTGAGACCCTCAGTTTCCTCACCTATAAAGGGAACAACATTTATAAATGACTTCTTTTGAAATTTTAGACTTTTTTATTACCCATGTGCCCTTCATGATGTCATTATCTTTATCCATCTAAATAGATATTCCAAAAATGACAGATGGATATAAAGTATGAGAATTAAAACATTGATAAATTTTCTCTAAAATCACAGGTCTATATATAGCAAAGAAGAGCATTTATAAGATAATAGTCTTCAAGGAGAATGTTGAAATTAGGACTAGAAAAACCAAAATTTGATTTGATACCATAGGACTTTGGGACACAGTTGACCTGAATACTAATCCCAGTGCCATCTGTATGTTTTGGAGGGTAAATTACTTAAACTTGCTAGACTTTCATTCCTCACCAGTAAAGCAAGGACAACTATACCTAGCAGAGATCTTATGAGCATGAGAAATACTATGCTAAAGTGCCTGACACCCAGTATTCAATAGATGATGATAATTCACTTTTCAGTCTTCATTGATGGGTCTCAATATTCAGCTGTAGCAGGATCAGAGTTGTTGAAAACTTGTTTCCTGCCAGTTCCTTGTTTTAAATGGGAATACTCTGTGCTGGGTAATATAAGGATAATAAATTTAAACTGTGTGCCCTACCATCAGGGGAATTCCAATCTACATAAGGTAATATGGATGTATTAGTTCAGTTGCCAATAATGAAGAAAGCACTGTCGACCAGTTCAGACTAGGAAAAATATATCTCAGGCAAACATGCTCAAATAAGGATATATAATGTAAATAATAGTAGTATTGCTGCATAATGAAGTAATGCAGTAAATTTTCACTTTACTTTGTAGAGAGATTCTTGAAAACTGTGACTTTAAATGAAACAACATACTATATAACAAAACAAATTTTAGCATAGGATAATTAATATCAACAAGAGTCAAGTTCATACAGCATACAGCATGTAGTTTTGCTTAAAATCTCAGTTTTCAAGAAGCTATCAAGGATGTTGAGTGAGGTCTTATTGTACCTCATTACAATGTGTGTATATAATGCCTTTTTCTGCTCATTGGCTATCTAAATAATTTCTCATCATTGCAACTCACACACTGAGTTAAAGAAAAATTTAATTCCAGCATAAGTCTTGCCATAAATTCTATTATAATTTATTTCCTTAATTTGAGGTGACTTTAGAATTTAATCTTAGCTCGAACTTCATCTGAAATGAACAATTATTGCTTTAATTCTTTTGAAATACTAAATGCAAACTTATCTAACTGTCCATCTCTCCAACAGGATATTCTTTAAAAGGATTGTGTACCCTCAAAAGTTATTTTTTTAAAAAGCCACTCATCACTCTTACTGAGCACATCAAACAACTCTCGAGTTTGACATTTCTTAAACATTTCTTCCCCAGATTTTTATTGGTGAGATATCCATGTATTTCATAAAATCAACAAGAGAATCCCTGATTGCTCAGGAGAAAACAATCCTGACTGGAGAATGCTGTTACCTGAACCCCTTACTCCGAAGGATCATACGATTTACAGGTGAGTACGAGAGCATGGTGAACTAAGCTCTCACATACAGGTTAAGCTTACTAAGCTTACTAAAGGTGACCATGCTTAATAAAATAAACTATGGAACTATCAACTTTAAAAGCAAGGGTTCTGATGGGATTTTCCAGGAAGTACAGAAATTGGAGCCTAATCCTAGTGCCAAGTCAAATTTTTGACACTTGAAGTGAAATGGTACTAAGTGGTATTAAGTTGTGATTATAAATGATTTCAACTTTGATTTTTTTCCCCCTACACAGCATTTATCTGTGATTCTCCTAGGACATATATTTTAATATTGGCTAGCTATTGCTATATACCCTTTGGCCAAGTCAGACGACGGTAGGGGGCAGTAGGGGACACCAACAAAATAAATTTAGTAATAATCAAGTTTACTGACAAAGATTCCCATCCAGTAAGTTTGTTATGCAGGGAATTTAACAAAGAGTAGGAAATTTCATGTATCAAGTTCTTGAAAATAATGCCTTTACAAAGTTGGAAAACTAATACTAGTACTCATAACAAGAAATAACGATGGCATGTTTTACATTCCTTCTTCTAAGACTTCTATGAAAACTCCTGAGGTGCTATGGGTAATAATTACAGATATGGGGATGGATATATATGAGTACAGTTAGGAATAGAAATCTTAGCATTCCTATACATTAAGTATTCTATAAATGATAACTATGAGATCCTACAAATATTTACTGACCAGATTTTCAAGGGAGCAATGATAAAACTCCCAAAGTGTGAACATGGCTGGTATTAAAACAAGCCATGATACTGTTTTGAATACATAGAACTGACAGCTGAAAAGGTGAGGACCAGAATACAGCACACAACCCTTTTGGTAATCCTTAATACTTTTTACTTTTCTATTGTAAGAAAGGGTTGACTTTCCTCAAGTAATAAGCAAATGACCACATCAAAAACAAATATGCAATAGCTTCTGATTAGAATGGGAATGAGGAAAGTAGTACAGCGGGAAGCCTAAGAAAATCTAATTTATTTATTTATTTATTTATTTTTTATTTTTTTGAGTTGAAGTCTCACTCTGTCACCCAGACTGGAGTGCAGTGGCTGCTCCCGGCCACTGCAGCCTCGACCTGCTGGGCTCTGGCAATTCTTCCACCTCAGCCTTCTGAGTAGCTGGAACTACAAGCGCGCGCTACCACGCCTGGCTAATTTTTTGATTTATTGTAGAGATGAGGTCTTGCCAAGTTGCTCAGACGGGTCTCGAACCCGCGGGCTCAGGCAATCCACTCACCTCAGCCTCCCAAAGGCACGGGATTACAGGCTGAGCCACCGAGCCCGGTAGAAAATCTAATTTAAAAGAAGTAACCCTTAACATTAAAATAGTCTCCAGCATTTTACTGATGGCATTTTCAGAATAAAAGTTTTTGAAGGCTATGGAAGTCTGAAATTGACTCATTGAATATACCCAATCAATACTAAGCCACTACTGTTCAGTTCATTCATTACAAACAATGGTTCCTTTCAAAGATATCCAAAGTTTGATCACTTCCCAGAGTGGTTAGATAACAAATTATCAAGGGGAAAATAGGAGAGAAGAGAACATTTATTATACACAACACTGAACTAGACATTTTATATACACTCTTTCATTTAATCTACCCAACACCCTGCAAGGTATTTTATAGTCCTAATTTTACATATGAAGAATCTGACAGAAAATGTGGTGAAGTAATTTTTTCCAAGGACTGTGTGTCCACACATATGTATATACGTAATTTGATTCAGGATTTTTTGACCACTGTCTGATCTGCTTCCTGCACATGTAATTAAAGCAAGTTATTCAAAGCAGAGGTTTATTACAATTAAGTGGAAGTATCTTTAAAAGTCAGTGTTATTTTTCCTTGGCAAAGATAAGTCATACCTATTTGTGACCCACCCCAGCTGGTCCAAAGAATGGAAATTTTAACTGGCATTTGTCATTTATATACATCTCCATGCATTGGCAGAGAAAGTCTTTGTTCATTGAAGGCTGTCGGAAAAACCCTACCATCCAGGAACCAGTCCCCCATATTGCCTGTTGCGGTGCCTGAAACTTCTACTTGAGATACTGCACTGGGTTGAAGCATGGTTCCAGAAAATCACTGTTAAAGTGGAAATTTGTCACCCTGGAGAAGGATCAAATTCTCACATTCATAATCAATGACACACAAGTCCATTTGGTCTATTATAAGTTAATAGAGAGCTGGAACCTGGGGTGATAAAATACATTAAAATGAGATTAGAGATACATTCAAATGAGGATTAGAGTTTAGCATCATGAGATGCTGCTTATAAGGAAGGGATACTAGAGTAGAGAGATAGCCAACAGGTAATATCAACTAGGAGAATTAGAGGAAACAGCATTGAAAGGCAAGGGGGAATGCTGGGTGAAAAAAAATCCTTGCTTCATGCTTTCCCTCTTTTGTTTTATGACCCCAGGATATGTCCCGTTGCTCAAGTCAAAAACTTGAGAGATGCCCTAAGCCATCTGGGAACATGTTAGAAATTCTCATTTTTAGGTCTCATTCCATACCTACTGAATTGGAAAATCTGGGGATCAAGCCTGATAATCTGTGTTTTAACAAGTAATCCTGGTGATTCTGATGCATATAAAGTTTGAGAATCACTGGTTTAGGCCGTTAAAATTTCTTGCCCATTTAAGAGGTCTCCCTACATCTTATCTTGCAACTTAGTTCCATCCACTCCAACCTCATGAAAATACCATCTACTGACCATTTTGTAGATATTAATCTTTCTGAAGCAAAAATATAAATTTGTCCCTGCTTAAAAGCTTTCCAAGGATTCCCAGTGTTCTTAACATACCCTACAGAGCCCTTCATGGTCTGAGGTCCTCATGTGTCCCCTCATCTCAAGCAATTCCCACCTGAGGATTCTTCTCCAGGCTAATCTGCTTTATAAACCCTTCAAAGGGGGATGTGATGCCTTGCCTCAGTACCTGTTCATGTGCTTCTCCTTCAGACCAGAATATTTCATCACCACACCCTCACTTTAAAAGGGGACCACATCCTACTCATCCTTCAGAATACTGTTTAAACATTACCTGTTTACCAATTCAGACAATGAGCTGCCTTGTCTTCCAGGCCTCCAGTGACTCTTACATCTACATCTGTTATAGGTACTTATCATATTACTACAGTTACTTAAATCTGTTACTCCTATTAATTTGTGATCCCTTGTAGATCAAGATCCCTTGGCTGTATCTTTTCCGCTGTGTATCAATAGCATATTGCAAAGTGCCTGGCACATAGGTTTTCAATAGTTTTTTTTTTTTGAGAGTGGAGGAAAATGAGTGAAGAGCAAAGATGAACTTGGTTAAATCACAGATTTGCCTAAAACTAGTTTCATAAATGCTGATTCTTAAATATTCATTTGCCTCCTGTTTAACTTTATTACCACTCTTTAGCTTATTTATAGGAAATTAAAGTGTATAAATAAGGCAATTTCTAAGAGAAAGCTGAAGTTTATACTGACTTTTCATAAAGGAGAAGGTGGAGGACTAAGAGAAGGAGTCTATCTTGAGAGGGATAATTTACTCTGAATATATTTGAATTAATTTATTTTCGTAAGAAGAAAATGTACTGTTTAGAATAAAGACCTTTTAAATGGAAATGTTTTCTTTGAAAAAATTAGAGTGAAATAAGGTAGTAATCAAACTGTACTAGAAATGTTATTGTAAGGAGCTTAACAGAATTTTTTCTAGTGCAGAAGTCACCAAAATACATACTATGCAATGGACATTGGAAAATGACAACTGCTTCAGCTAACCATTCTAATTAAGCTGAAATGGCATGACTTTTCTCTTGCAGTTTATGTAATTGTTCTAGAATCTATTACAAATAGTGTTTCCCAACAAATACCATCATCTTTACATTGCAAACAAGGTTGATGAAAGCAATACTTTTTTTTGTCAAGGATGAAAAAAACTTGGGATTCCAATACATTTCTGGTGAGAGTAAATTGATATACTCTTTGTGCATTGCAATTCAACATTATAATTCACTAGCCTTAAAAATAACTGTCCTTTTAAACCCAAATTCCATTTCAAGTAATCTATTCTGGCTGAACGTGGTGGGTTATGTCTGTAATCCCAGAAATTTAAAAGGCCAAGGTGGGAGGATTTTTAGAACCCAGGAATTTGATACCAGTCTGGACAACATAGTAAGACTATGTCTCTACAAAAACAAAAAGTCAAAAAATTAGCCAGGCATGGTGGCTCATGCCTGTAGTTCCAACTACTCAGGAGGCTGCCACTATGCTCTAGCCTGGGTGAAAGAGTGAGACTCTGACTCAAAAAAGAAAAAAAAAATCTAAGAAAATGATCAGAAATGTAGATTAATGAACTAAAATTATTTTATCATAATATAAATTAGAAATATCTTTTACATATATATATATTTTAAAGTAATGCTGCCACCATAAGTTTGCAACCACAGAAAATGACATTAAGAATCTTTAAAGGAGAATATTCATGAAATAATGTTATGAGAAAAATCAAAATACTATGAATCTATAATTATTTTTTAATAAAAAGAATACAACATTATATAAGTGTATATTTGTGTCTTGGTGTGTATGTGACCTTTGGAAAAGAGACTGAGGAAAATATCAAAAGTTGACTGTTTTTACTCCTGAGTTGTGGGACAATGGGGCAAATATATATTTGTTTTCTATTGTAATTTTAATTTTTATCATGAATATGTACAATTTTAAAATCAGAAAAAGAGTAAAGATAATTTTTAATGGGTGGGTGGTAAAATAAAGGCTATCCAGAAAGACATTCAATTTCTCTAACATGGCCTTCAATGTGGACTGGAGAGCTGAAAGTGGCACCTTGGCGCTCTAATTCTTTGTCTTCTCTAGTCTGTGTGGCACAGACTTGAAGGGTAGCCCTTGCTCCACCCTCAGAGACCCAAATTAAGTTTTAAATGAGAAAGTGACACAAACAGTAAAGTCAAAGAGAAAACATCCAAATTAAACCATCTCCTTCTTTAGCAAATGCTAATTGTGTTGACTTTGACAGAGAGAATTAAATTCTCTGATTCACAGATCCAACAAAAATTTTTTTCCAAGATTTCCCTTTATAAAAAGGATGCCTGGCCTCTGGGGCTTTAAGTATAAAGCCTCATAGCTAAACTTCTCTATTCATTTCTAAATCATTGTATAGTTTCTCAAGTTGTATTTACATGATATGGGAAGGGAGGACAAAGGAACTAGCTGAACTAATGAATTCGGCCTGCACTTCATAAAAGTAAATGCAATCAAATTAATAACAGGTATTTAGACTTCTCGCTTTCCTCTTTTATTTCTCTCTAATCCTTTCCCTTCTTAAACCGTTCTTTGCTATCAAATTGCATAGTAATAACAATGCACAGATTTAAGTCCTCAAGAGAGATAACCCTTGCATTCCTTTTTCAGTAGCAAAGACTACATAAGGAAGTCCACATTTTCCCCAAACTTCTAAGATTCACTTAAATTCTATTCACAGATAAACATTCTTGTACATACCAACTATTGAACAGTAACTTTTTAATTTAATATTTTAAAAGTAATGAATAGGAAGCATTAGAATTTCATGATGGTTTTTTGATATATTCAAATGCAAATTTATGACACTACAGTGGACTCATCATATATAAAGGACAACTAAATTAATGTCCCTTTCCTGAATAGCTTTCTTTCAAGTTAATGAAGAAACGGATCCAAATATGCCAAGATTAGACTATTAACACCTAAAATAGCCTGTCTCCCAGAAGCTACTTATTATGGTCTTTTTAACTTGGGGTCACATAGTTGTTCCATTATTACTTCTAATAAATATTTAATTAAATACCAACTAAGACTTCTGCCATTTAGGTTAGGTCCAAGGATGAGGTAGCAATGGACAAAATAGAAAGTGCCATGGTAAACAGCTAATACATGTAACATTAATTGATTGTCATAAATTAAGTGTGGTCTAAATGAAGCATGAATATTTTATATGCAGTTTCAAAGGTCATGGCATTTTATGGTTGTAAGAATTGATACCCTGAGACAAGTTCAATGTCAGCCTTTCTGAAAACTATAATATCTTTCTCAATTTTGAAAGTCTTTTAAATGTACTTTATTTGAAAAGAGACTATTTTATTTAATTAGTTTATTTCTACTTGCATTCAGTATTTGTATTAAAAGTATAGGCTGTGGGGCTGGTCATATTCATTCAACCTTCAATGAAAACCTTATTGAGCACCTACTATATGCTAGGCACTGACTAAGATATTGAGGACATATTAGTGAACCAGACAGAAAGAAAGGTATGTTCCCTTATTGAATTTATATTCCAGTTGAGGACGCCAGACATTAAACAAAATAAATAAGTAAATTATAGCATTAGAAGATAAGTGCTATGGAGAAAATAACTGGGGAAAGTAAATAAGGAGCTTGTGGGAGCAGATATGCAATTTCAAATGGAGAGGGGAGGCTGTCATACAATGAGAATTGTCTAGAGTTGACAGTGACTTTATAGCAGGACAGAACATTCAAGACAGGGACAATCCCAGGAAACTTGTCTAGCTACACATGCTGACTGAGGAAGTTCGACCTGCCCAGGTAGTCTAAAAATAAGTTGCAGTGCCCAGACACCTAACTTTGTTTCTGAGCCATGAGTCTAGACCAAAAAAAAAAAAACGTCAAGAGTAAGGAACAGCTGGGCTCGGTGGCTCAGCCTGTAATCCTGCGCCTTGGGAGGCTGAGGTGAGTGGATTGCCTGAGCCAACGGGTTCGAGACCCCCCTGGGCAAGCGAGACCTCATCTCTACAATAAATCAAAAAATTAGCCGGGCGTGGTAGCGTGCGCCTGTAGTTCCAGCTACTTGGAAGGCTGAGGCGGAAGGATCGCCGGAGCCCAGCAGGTCGAGGCTGCGGTGGCCGGGAGCGG
>CAUYQG010069793.1:0-17035 GCA_963574415.1 Tarsius wallacei
TATTGTACTATATTTCATTAAAGTCAAATTGCTAGCACTCTTATTTCACATACGCCTAAGAAAAACAAATGCTGCCCACTAGATGAATTTGTCTTAAGATTCTAGCTACTGTAAAGCAAAATAAACCATCAAGAGAGCAGGAGACAGTCCACTGAATGGGAAAATATATTTGCCAACTCTATTTCTGACAAAGGCCTAACATCTAGGATCTACAAGAAACTCAAATGTGCCGAAAGGAAAAAAAACCAACAGCCCCATTAAAAAGTGGGCAAAAGACATGAATAGACACTTCTCAAAAGAAGACACACGGGCAGCCAACAGACACATGAAAAAGTGCTCAGTCTCACACATCAGAGAAATGCAAATCAAAACTATACAACAACACTAACCCTAGTAAGAATGGCCATCATTAATAAAACAAGAACAGATGCTGGCGAGGATGTGGAGAAAAAGGAATGCTTCTACACTGCAGGTGGGAATGCAAACTAGTGCACCCTCAAAGAATAGGACGCATAGTTATAACTTTAAGCATTATTTCTAGATTAAACATAACTGAATATCAAAGTCAGGGCATACCAAGTCAGAGAATGTAATGCACATAGAGAAATGGTGTAAAGCTTCCTAAACAAATCATATTTGCCTAATAATCTCACAAGGATTTAAAGGGGAGATTTATGGATCACAAGTTATAGGCATCGAAAAAAAAAAAACTACAGACAAGTAAAAAATTAAGTAAAAACCAGAGGTAAAACTAGTTATTTACTGTCAGGATAAATATGAGAACTGTTGGTAAAAATACCTGTTTGTATGAGATTTTTTTTTTCTTAGCTGACTGGTCAAACACTGCCCTCTTGTGGCATAACTTCCCTTTAGCATTGCTTATCTGAATATTGGATACTCCACATTTTTAGTTTTTTTTCCTTAGATAGAAAATCTATGTAGATTTAATATATACATGTGTATTTACTTACATGCATGCATGTGTATTTAACTACCAGGCCTAAGATATTTCATTTTACTTTTGTAATGTCTAGAGAAAATATCAGAAACCATAATTAAGAATTTCTACTAATTGTCAAGTATTTTAATACCAAATATATATATATTTTCTAATTAGAAATATATATATATTGCTTTTAATTATGTAATTTGGCTTATTAAGGAGATTCATAAAGCTTAATTATTCTACCTCCCAATATAAACACAAACACAGAAATAAATATATTACTTTTTCTCTTTTGATCACAAACCAGAGGCTAAGGATGGTAGTGGAGAAACCAGTACCAGGAGAAGCTGGTCAATGAGTACAAAGCTACAGTTAACTTTTGGTGTTCTATTGCAAATAACAATAGTGACTTTTGGGGACTCTAACAAATAACAGTGTAGTGTATATTTCAAGATATCTAGAGAAGATTTTGAATGCTGCATCACAAAGAAATGATAAATGTTTAAAGTGATGGATATAGAAATTTTCCCAATTTGATTATTGTGCTGTTTGTACATACATTTAAACATCTTGATGTACCCCATAAATATCTACATTTATTACGTGTTAATTATAAATTTAAAAATTATGTGAAAAACAAATCTCACCATCTAATATCCAGAGAAAATCAGTAAGTCCCAAATTTTTCTGTGACTTTGGCCAGAGTCAGGAGAAAAATGGCAGAACATGTTCCTTTTCTCTTCACAAGGAAGTTGGATCTTTTTGCATCTCGAAAGAGAACTTGAGTTGATTTAGGAACCTATGTTTCCTGGTGGTGGACCCAAATTCTCAGCAAAAGCAGTGCTAGCAAGTAGTCTTGAGCAGGAGTGTTTTTCTAGTTGTGTTATTAAAAAACTTCCAGGAACATACAAGGGTGTCATTAATATTTCACTATTGTTAGAGGTTTGAAATAGGTAAGGTACAGCAAATGTCTGATAGTTAAGTTATAACACACAATGGATCAAGTTTTAGGGAGAGAGAAAATGGGGAAAAAAGAGCAAGAGTGAGAGCAGGAGAGAGACGAGAGACGGGGGGGGCGAGAGAGAGAGAGAGAGAGAGAGAGAACTAATAAGCAAGCGAACTTACAACACTTTACAAAGACAAACAAACAAACAAACAAACAAACTTCTGTTCCAAAAACTCAATGAAATTTCGTATTATTAAATTTTGTGCTAATGATTAAAGAGGTTCATTAAAGTGAAATAAAAACAGCGAAATTTAAAAACTAGTGAAATAAAACACAAAAAGGTAGAAATGAGAGTGAGGTAGGTGGCAAGTTTTTGGTGGTGGAAGTTTTTCAAATTCTTTCCTAGGTTTTTTTCCAAAAGTAAAAATGAATACATTGAAACGCTGATGCAAACATCCAGTCTCATCATATCTTTAGGATCATATTTATCCAGTGCACGCAGAGGTTTAAGACTGTCAGATCCTAAGGACATCAAGCATTAAAAAAATCACATTACTTACTTTTCTTAGGCCAAATTCTGATTTATCAAATAATCGAATAATTTGGCTTTTCTTTTCTTTTTCTTTTTGAGTTGGAGTCTTACTTTTTCACGTAGGATGGAGTGCAGTGGCACACTCATGACCACCTTAACCTGCTGGGCTCAGGTGATCCTTCTGACTCAGCCTTCCAAGTAGCTGGACCTACAGGCATGCATCACCACAGTCAGCTAATTTTTTTGTTTATTGTAGAGATTAGGTCTGGTCAGCTTGCCCAGGCTGGTCTCAAACCCATGGGTTCTGGCAATCCTCCCATCTCGGACTTTAAAGTGCCGGGATTATAGGTGTGAGCCACCACACCTGGCCAATTTGGCTTTTCACAGCTTTTTAAAATAAGTAACTAAAATACTCTACTGATATAAATAGCTAACACATCTGAGGGTTATATTTGTTAATTAAAATCTTAATGTCTACATCTTATGTTTGTTTCTACTCTACATAATTTAGAGTAAAACTAGCTAAGTACATTCAGTTATGATTAAGGTAGCTTCTACTCAGAGGCTTAAATAATTGAATAGAGCCAGATGAATCTGAAAACTAAATAAAATAAGAACCAAAAGAAGGAATCAGTTAACTTGTAAGAAATACAGGCCAGACTTGGTGGCTCAGCCTGTAATCCCAGCACTTTGGGATGTCGAGGCGAGTGGATTGCCTGAGCCTGCAGGTTCGAGACCCACCCAGGCAACTTAGCGAGACATCATCTCTACAATAAATCAAAAATTAGCCGGGCATGGTAGCACGCTCCTGTAGTTCTGGCTACTTGGAAGGTTGAGGTAAAAGGATCGCCGGAGCCCAGCAGGTTGACGCTGGGTGACCATGAGTGTGCCACTGCACTCCAGCCTAGGTGACATAGTGAGACTCCAACTCAAAAAAAAAAAAATACAATACAATTTCTTCTTATTCCTCTTCTTTTTGTTTAATTAACTGAGGAGTATCTCCTATGTTAGAAGGTCAACTTTGTTGTACATAGTTATTTTATCTCTGACCAAATGTCTACTAGGAGAGGGCAAGGTGCCATTGGCAAATGATGTACCAATGTCAGTACAAATCTTTTAATAGAAGTCTAAAAGCTCCAAAATACTTTAGAAAAGTTGGCAAAGAAGGATCTTGGGAGTCATTCAGTCTAGAAATATATCAGTTCTGGATCAAGGAAAATATGAATTCGTAAAACTCTCAGAATGTGACACAATTGAAGTCTTCAATCTGAGATGTTGATATCCATAAGTTGTCCCAATAAGATGAACTTAGTTCACCATATTGGATTGAAGTTAACACATTATTTGTTTTCTAACATTCGATATGTTATATAAAGAAGATAAAAATATGGTGTAGCACTCACAGAATGTGCACACTTTATTGGCAAATATTTTAGGGTCAAAGTTTTAATCTTTTCAAGTTAAAAGGATAATTGATAAATAATTTATTGTTTTCATTAATATACTTTATTTTCGGTAGGCAATTTAAGGCTCACAGCAAAATTGAGTGTAAATTACATGGAATTCCCACATATTCCCTGTCCTCATACACTCACAACATTTCCCCTCATGCAGCTACTTACTACAGTCTATAAACTGTTCAATCTGTGAACCTACTTTGACACTTCATTGTCTTCCAAAGTCCATGGCTTACATTAAGGATAACTCTTTATCCTTGGCTTGAACAAATGTATAATTATATGCATTCACCATCAACATTTTATATAGAATAGATTGAGTACCTTAAAAATCCACTGGGCTCTGCTTATTCATTCTTTTCTCCCATCTGACAGTAGATTCTTTTTTTCCATAGTGTTGCCTTTTTCAGAATGTCATGTAGTAGAAATCATAAAGTAAGTAGTTTTCTCAACTTAGCTTCTTTCACTTAGTAATGTGTATTTAAGCTTCCTCCATGTGATTTTTTAATTAACTTTTTATACTTATGGATTTAGGGGTACAAATGCAGTTGTATTAAATGGATATATTGCTTAGTGGTGAAATATAAGTTTTTTGAATATCTATACCCTGATAGTGTACATTGTACCTAATAGGTGTTTCATCCCACAACCCCCTTCCACCCTCTCACCATTTGGAGTTTCCGATTTCTCTTTATTTTACTCTCTATGTCCATGTATACCCATTGTTTAGCTCTCACTTTCAAGTGAAAATATGTGGTTTTGGATTTTCTATGTATGGATCATTTCACTAAGGATAATGGCCATCAGTTCAATCCATGTTATGGTAAATAACAGTATTTTAAATTTTATGGCTGAGTAATACTTAATCAACTCTCTCTCTCTCTCTCTCTCTCTTTCTCTCTCATTTTTAATCCAATCATCTATTGATGGACACAGGATGGTTCTAGGATTTTGCTATTGTGAATAGTGCTGCAATAATATGAGTGTGTCTTTTTTATATAATGATTTATTTTCCTTTTGGTAGATAACTAATAGTGTTTTTAATTATTTGCAAAATCTGAAAACTGTTTTCTTTGGAGGTTGTACTAATGTACATTCCCACCAACAGTCTATAAGCATTCCCTTTTCTACAGATCCTCCAAACATCTGTTTGTTTTTAGTTTTGACTTTTTAATAATAACTATCCTGGCTGGTATGCAATAGTATCTCATTGTGGTTTTAATTTCATTTATCTGATAATTAGTGATGTTGAGCATTTTTTCATATGTTTGTTGGCCTCTTGTATGTGTTCACTAGAAAAATGTCTGTTCATGTCCTTTGGCTACTTTTTAACAAGTTTATTTGTTTTTTTTTTTCTTGCAGAGTTGTTTGAGTTCCTTGTAAATTATCTATATATCTATATATCCATATATCTATATATATATGCCCTTTATCAGATGCATTATTAATAAATATTTTCTCCCATTCTGTAGGTTGTCTATTTATTCTGTTGATTGTTTCTTTTGCTGTGCAGAATCTTTTTAGTTTAATAAAGTTCCATTTTTGTTGTATTTCCTTTTTTTTTTTTTTTTTTGAGAAAGTAGGATTTATTGAGAGGACAGAAAAGCTCCCAGAGCAGGAGGGGACTGAGAAGGTTGCCCTGCTATATTTCCTTTTGAGAATTTAGTATTAATTAATTTGCCTAGAACAATGTCCAGTAAAGTTTTTCCTAGATTTTCTTCTAGGATATTTATATTTTGAAGTCTGGCATTTAAGTGTTTAATCTGTCTTGAGTCAATTTTTGTATGGTGAGAGATAGGGGTCCAAATTCATTCTTCTGCTTATGGTTTTTCTTATCCCAGGGTCATTTATTGCATAGAATGCATTTTTTCCTGGTGTATATTTTTGTCAGCATTGTCAAAGATCAATTGGCTGTAGGTATTGGCTTTATTTCTGGATTCTGTTCCATTGATCTGTGTCTTTATTTGTATATCAGTACCATGCTGTTTGGTCATTATAACCTTGTAGTATAATTTGAAGTTAGGTAATGTGATGCATCCAGCTTTATTCTGCTTACATGGGATATCATTTTCCATTCCTTTACAATGACTCTAGAAATGTATGTACCAGTTAGGTGGGTTTCCTGTATGCAATATATATATATGTGTATATGTGTAAATATATATATATATATACATATATATATAAACTTACTTCACTAGCTTATATCATTTTATTGAAGATTTAGTCCATTTATGTTTAAGGTTAGTATTGACATGTAAATTAAATGTTAGTTCCATTTTTAATTATTTGTTTTGTTATAATGTCAATTACTTTTGTTTTATTTTCTGTCATAATGTTTTGTTTCTGTCATAACATTAACTATTTGTTTTGTTTCTGTCACAATGTTAATTATTACCTAGTTGCTTTTTAGCTTCACTTGTGTAATTGCTTTACTAGGCCTGCAAGTTTCATATTTTCATGTGGTTTTGTGATGACAAGTATCTTTTCATTGCCATGTTTAGAACTTCTTTGAGAATTTTTTATAGGGCTTGTCTAGTGGTGACAAACCCTCTTAGTGTTTGCCTGACTAGGAAAAACTTTATTTCTCAGTTTAGCTCAGTTTAGCAGGATACAAAATTCTTGGCTGGAATTTTTTGTTTGTTTTTTTCTTTAAGAAGACTGAAAATAAGCCAGGTTCGGTGGCTCAGCCTGTAATCCCGTGCTTTGGAAGGCTGAGGTGAGTGGATTGCCTGAACCTGTGGGTTCGAGACCCACCTGGGCAGGCGAGACCTCATCTCTACAATAAATAAATAAAAAAAATAGCCGGGTCTGGTAGCGCGCGCCTGTAATGCCAGCTACTTGGAAGGCTGAGGCAGAAGGATCGCCGGAGCCCAGCAGGTGGAGGCTGCGGTGGCCGGGAGTGGCCACTGCACTCCAGTCTGGGTGACAGAGTGAGACTCCAACTCAAAAAAGAAATAAAGACAAAGTAAACCCCCATCTTTGCTGACTTGTAAGGTTTTGTTGAGAAGTCTGCTCTTAGCCTAGTGAGAGTTTTTTTACAGCTTCTTCCTTGCCACTTTTCAATTTTTTCCTTCACATTAACTTTGGATAGTCTGATAGTAGTTTTTTTGTTTTTTTTTGTTTTTTAGTAATGTATCATTCAGGATTTATCTGAGCTTCTTATAACTAGATGATTTGATCTCTAGAAGGCCAGGAAAGTTTTCCTGAATTATTTCCTCAAATAGATTTTCTATAGTTTTGACTTCTTCTTTCTTTGGAGTACCTACAACTAATAGATTTGAAACTTTGCATAGTCCCATATTTGTTGTAGGTTTGTTTACTTTTAAAATTATTTTTTTATTTTTGTGTGACTAGGCTCATTCCAAAGACCTCTCTTTTAGCTCAGCAATTATTTCTTCTGTTTGGTCAAACCTATTGTTGAAGCTCTCAACTGTTCTTTGAAATTTTTTCAATGAATTTTTTTATTTCCAGAAATTATATTTGGTGTTTTAAAATATCTTAGGAAACATGAAGTTTAAAAATTGATTGTCTTTTCTTGCACAAGCTTGTGGCAATATTCTATAACTGTGGATAAATACCAATGTCATTATTTTGAAAACTTATTTTAATATTTAACATTATAAATTTGGTTAACCCTAAAATGTTCAAGGTGAAAAATATAGGTATCTTAAGAATGGCAGCAGTATTATAAATGTAAAATTGGGGAAGGTTTTAAAGTTGATTGTGATTTTAAAGTAGATTGTGATTCTCAATGACAGTTTAATGATAGTACATAGCTTTCTTTGAAGCTAATACTATGCCATATTCTGTGAGGAATTTGTGAGCTGTTCTGCATTATAAAAACACAGTAGAATGCCAATAGGTGGTCCTACAGTATGCTCCCATGACACTAATATCACATCTAAGAGGTAATACTTTGTGAATTTTTAAGAAAATATTGGAAATCAGAGCTAGAAAACTAGATGAACAAATTGTGTTTCATTTTATCCTGCAACCAACAGCATGAGAAGAAGAAAAACAATGTTTTGGTTTTTGTTCAGAGTAAAAAATTTTGGAAGATATCAATAAAATAAAATAAAATAAAATATCTCTCTTGACTTTCATATTCTGAATAGTTTTTATGATTTATTTGTGTTGGTTTCAACTTTTTATTTGATGTTTTTGATCTTTAAAATTAATATTTTGAATTCTTTGTGTGGTATTTCAAAAACTTTATTTTGGTGAACATCCATGGCTGGACACTTAGTCTGGTCCTTTGGGGGTATTATAATACTATTTTTTAAATACTTTCAGAATTTTTTTTCTGGTTCCTTCACATCTGGGTAAGCTATCTTACTTTCTAGTTTTTGAACTTACTTTCGTTTGAATGGGAATTTTACCTTTCTTGAGGATGTGACTTATGACGTGTGTTCTGTAGAGTCCTTTGGCTTTGGTTCTGGGTGTTTCCAGTGGCGAACATTCTGTATAGGTTTGTTGGTTATATATAGCCTTTGTATGGTAACATTCTCAGATGCTGGTTGTTGTAGCAATGTACTGATCGTGTAAGCATGCTCACTGCTTCTTGTGAGGCCAGCAAGGTGAAGGTCTCAGGAAGTTTATCCCATTCTCCGGTGCTGTGCACTTGTCTCCACAGAATTGTTGCTGGCTTCTGCGCTTAATCCTCTGGGCGAGCATGTAGTATTAGAGAGGTGTACGCTTGATCCTTGTTTGCCATGAGATGCTCTCTGTTGTCTCAGACAATTGTTTAAACTGTGAAGTGTAGTCTTCTGCCCCCTACTTGGTGAGGGGGACCAATGTATATCTCAATGCTGGGCATAGGCACCAGCTAGAGGGTGGAAACGAGACGCAGGTTTCAAGTGCTTGGAGACGTGCCTGGGTGTTTAATGGAGAAACTTCAGCTGCCTCAAATTCTCTGTCTGGGAAGGGATGGATGACCTAGACTCCTATTATAGAAAAGTGGCTGTTCCAAATGCCTGGGCATATGTCCAGACATGGAGTGGAGGGGGATCACTGCACCAATATCTCTGCGTCTGATGGGAGAAGTTCAGGCTCCTAATCTAGGTGACAGAATGTGTCAAATGCCTGGGAACATGCCCTGGTGTGGAGCGGAAAGAGTGATACTGCACTAAGGTCTATGCACAAGAAGAGAGGCATGGCTCAGGCTCATATTCCAGGTGAGTGGGTGCATTGGATGCTTGTGAATGTGCCCGGACTTAGAGCAGAAAAGGCATCATTGCACCAAGATCTCTTCACAGGAACGGAGGGTCTCAGTCCAAATGCCTGGAAGCATGTCTCGCGCAGGGCATGAAGAAACTCCTGTGGAGTGGTCATCAAAGGTCTTGGCAGCGAAAGAAGGATAACCCACGCCCCTATTCCAAGTGGGCAAGTGCACTGAATGCCTGGAGAGATGTCCAAACACGGAACGGTGGTGAGGCGGCACTGCTGCCGGAGTCCTTTGCGAGGGAAGGGAGGTGTGGCCCACACCCCCAATCCAAATAAGCAGAAGGGGGAGCCATCTCGCTCCTACTCCTCAGAACTTGTTAGGCACTCTCTCTTGACTGGTCAAGAGTAGGCTGGGGCACCCAGCAATGACACACACAGACCAGGACACAGAAGCTGTTCCTGGCTGGAGAAACTGCAGCTTCAACGACTCGCCTCCTGCTCTGGTTTGGTAAAGGGAGAGGGCCCAATTTCAGTGGCTACTGCTGGGGCGCTTTCCACATTTGCTACTCAATTCTGCCTGTGGGGGATCTTCTTCAGCTCCAGAATATGTGCTTCAGAGCATGTGAGACTAAAATGCCTTCCACAGAATGCTGCTGCCAGATCACCGATGACTGGCTTTGTATGAGCCTGGATTGATAATGATGTCCTCCTCTCAGTCCCAGGTCTTGAAAAATGCCCACAGCTTTTCCTAGTGTCTTTCCCTCTCATCATCTCCTGGCCTCTTTTCAATTTAGCTCCAGGGCTTGGGAGAATAAAGGGCCCTCCCTGGGTTGCATGGGTTTCCAGTGAAAAAATGAATCATAGAGGAAGACTCTCTACGTCTCTTACACGTTGGGTTGTCATTCACTTTTATCAGCTGAATGACATCATTTCAGCTTGTAAATCTTCTCATCCCCCTGACCTGGAGTGTTCTTCACTTTCCAGTGACTTGTATTCTTTCTTGAATAAAAACGCACAGGATTTTGCTATTTCCAAGTGAAAATGTTCTTATCTGCCACCTTGGGGGAGGAAACTCTTCATGCCTTCTTTTATGGCTTGATAGCTCATTTCTTTTTAGCACTTGCTAACATTTCATTGTCTGAACTACCACAGTTTATTTATCCATTCACCTACTGAATAACATTTTGGTTGCTTCCAAATTTTGGCAGTTGTACAAAAAGTTGCTTGTTATAAACATTGTGTGCAGATGTTGGCGTGGACATGTTTTAAACATATTTGGGTAAGTTCTAAGGAGCATGACTATTGAATCATCTGGTAAGAGCATTGTTTCGTTTTGTAAGAAACTGCCAGACTAAGGCAGTTCCAAAGTAGATGCATCATTTTGCATTCCCACAGATGATGAATACGTGTTCCTGTTACTCTATAATGTTGATCATCTTTTCAAATGCTTATTTTCCATATGTATTTATTCTTTAATGAGGGGTGTCTCAGGACTTTGATTGATTTTTTAATCAGATTTTTTTTTCTGGTAGAATTTTATGTTTTTTGTTTAAAGAACAGTCCTTTATCTGTGTTGTTGTTTGCTTGCTTGCTTGTTTGTTTTTTGAGTTGGCGTCTCACTGTGTTGCCCACGCTGGAGTGCAGTGGCATGCTCATGGCCATCCTAGTGTCAACCTGTTGGGCTCCAGCGATCCTTCAGCCTCAGCCTTCCATGTTTGCTTTTTCACAAAAGCTTGCTCCCAGTCCATGGCTTGTCTTCTTATTTTGTAAACATTTTCTTTCTCAGATCAGAAATTTTTAGTTTCAGCAAAGTCTAGCTTATTGTTTCTTTCGTGTTTTGTTCCTTTGGTAATTTTTCTGAAAAGTCATTACTATATTCAATATCATCTATGTTTTGTCTTATTTTTTTCTTGTAGATGTTTTAGTTTTGAATATTACATTTTTGTCTATAATTCATTTTGAAATTTTTGTGAAAGGTGCAATATCTTTGCCTAGATCCAGTTTTTGAATCAATGTGAATGTCCAGTTTTCCCTGAACCATTACTGACAAAAAATTTTTTTCTTTATTGTACTGTCTTTGCAACTTTGAAAAATATCAGTTGGCTATATTTATATGGACCAATTCCTGAGTTCTGCATTCTGTTCCATTTATCTATTTGCCTATTTTTTTCACCAATTCCACACTGTCTTGATTACTGAAGCTTTATAAGTAATACATTTAGATAGTATCAGTCCTCTGACTTTGTTCTTTTCCAGTATTGAGTTGCATATTCTGGGTCTTTTCTCTTTTATACAAACTTTAGAATCAGTTTGCTGATATCCACAGAAAACATTTCTGGAATTTTTATTGGAATTGCACTGAAGCTACACATCATTGGGAAGATCTAGCATCTGGAAAACATTGAGCCTTCCTACTCATGAGCACAGAACAACTCTCTTTTTATTCTTTTTTTCTTTGATACCTTTCATCAAATTTTTTAGTTTCCCTCATATAGATTTTGTACATATTTTGTTAAATTTATACCTATTTCATTTATGGGGTCCAAATGTAAATGATAATGTGTTTTTAGTTTCAAATTCTACTTGTTCATTGGTATATAAAAAAATAAACTTTTGCATATTAACTTTGTATCCTGCAACCATGTCTTGCTTATTAGTTCCAGAAGGTTTTCTTTTTTTTTGTAAGTTTTTTCGGATTTTCTACATAGATCATCATGTGATCTACAAACGAAGACTGTTGTATTTCTTCCTTCCTATTCTGTATAACATTTTCTTTTTTGTCTTGTTGCATTAGCTAGACCATCTAATCCAATGTTGAGAAGTAGTGGTGAGAGGGAACCTCCTTGCCTTGCTCCTGATCTTAGCAGAAAGCTTTACATTTCTATTTAAATATAATGTAAACTGTAAGTTTTTTTGTAGATATTCTTTATCAATTTGAGAAAGTTCCCATTTATTCCTGATTTTTAAAAGAGATATTTAACATGAATAGGTGTGGGATTTTTTCAAATGCCTTTTCTGCATTGATATATTTATGTGAAATTATTTTTAGTTTGTTGTGATGGTTTACATTAATTGACTTTCGAGTATTAAACTAGCCTTGAACACTTGGGATAAATTATAAATTTCACTTGGCCATGAAGTATATATCTTTGTGTATATTGTTGGATTTGATTGTATATATTTTGTTGAGAATTTCTGCAACTATAATCACAGGATATAATGGTTTGTAGTTTTCTGTTCTTTTACTGTCTCTGTCTGGTTTTGGTATCATGTGGTGTTAGCCTTATAAGTTAGAAAATATTTCCTCTATTTCCATCTTGTGAAAACGATGGTAGAGAACTGGAATATGTAAATGTTTTGTAGAATTCACCAGTGAACCCATCTGGGCCTGTGCTTTCTGTTTTGAAGTGCTATTAATTATTGATTCAATTTATTTGCTAGGTATAGGTGAACTCAGATTGTCTGTTTCTTCTTTAGTGAGTATTGAAACATTGCATCTTTCAAGAAATCTGCCCATTTTATATAAATTATCAAATTTTGGGACACATAATTGTTTGTTATATTTATTATCTTTTTAATATCAACTGACTATATAGAAGTGTTTTCTTTTTCTTTTTGATCTTAGTAATTTGTGTCTTTTGTCTTTTTTCTTAGCTATCCTGGTTAGAGGCTTGTCACTTCTTTTAATCCTTTGAATAATCGCTTTTGGTTTTGTTGGTTTTCTCAGTAGATTTTCTGGTTTTAATTTCATTGATTTCTGCTCTGTTTTTTTTTAAATGTGTTTTTTTCTACTTTGGATATAAATTTCTCTCTCTTTTCTAGTCTCCTAAGAGGTAGCTTACATAATTCATTTTATATCTTTTTTCTTTTCTAATATATGCATTTGATACTATAATATCTCCCTAAGCACTACTTTTGCTGCACTCTACAGATTTTATAAGTTGTATTTTTGCTTAGATTAGTAAGAGCTCTTGAGATTTATCTTGAGACTTCTTCTTTGATCTTTGTGTTATTTAGAAATGTGTTGTTTAATCTCCAAGTATTTTGGAATTTTCAAGTTGTCTTTATGTTATTGATTTCTAGTTTGAGTCCATTTTGGTCTGAGAGCATGTATTGTTTAATTTATATTTTTTAAATTTATCATAGTATGTTTTATGGCCCAGATCTTGTTCTATATTGGCAAACTTGAGATGAATTTGTAGTATGTTCTTACTTGACAAAGTAGTCTATAGATGCCAATTATATTAAGTTGATTAATGGTATTGTTTAATTCAGCTATGTCTTTACTGATTTTCTTTCCATTGTATCAATCCATTCTTAATAGAGGTGTGTTAAAGTCTCCAATTATAATAATGAGTTTATCTATTTCTCTTAGTCATTCCATCAGGTTTTGCCTTATGTATTTTGATGCTTTACTGTTAGATGTGTAAACATTAATAATTATTATATCATCTTGGGAAATTGACACCATTATCAATATGTAATGCTCCTCTTTATCCCTGATAATTTTTCTCACTCTGAAGTCTGCTTTGTCTAAAATTAACATAGATACTCCTGCTTTCTTTTGATTAATGTTAACATGTATGTCATTCTCCATATTTTTACTTTCAATGTATGTGTGTTTCATATTTAAAGTAGGCTTCTTGTAAATATCATATAATTGGATTGCCTTGGGTCTCTGGTACTCTATATTTTAGCTGGTGCATTTAGACAACTGATGTTTGAAGATATTTGTCAATAAAGTTATGAGAGTGTGTACCATATTTGTCACTGTTTTCTATTTGTTGCTCTTGTCCTTTTTTCCTATTTTTGTCTTTACACTTTTTCTGCATATTGTGATCTTAATTGAGAATTTTATATAATTTTATTTCTCTCATTTTAAAGCAGATTAATTATAATTGCCTTTTAAATTATTTTAGTGGTTGCCCTAGACAACGAATCCAAGTCCACTTTCAAAAAACACTATGTTATGTAGGGGTGCTGCAAGTACATTATAATAATAAAATGTTCTTAATTCTTCCCTCCCATTTCTTTCGTTATTGCTGTCATTTATTTCACTATAAACAAGAATGTATAAGCATTATATATAAATACTATGTAGATTATGTATATATATAAAACCAAATACTTTATTACCATTATTATTTTTTAAATATGCTGTGACTGTTAAGTTAATTAAGAATAGGAAATATAACAATATTTGTTTTACCTTCATTTATTTCTTCTCTAAGTTCTTTCCTTCTTTATGTAGATCTGATTTATTGACCTACATTATCTTAATTCTCACTGAGGAACTTCTTTTGATATTTCCTGCAAGGCAAAGTCTTCTGGGGAAAAAAATCCTCAGTTTTGGGGGAAGAAAATCTTAGCTTCTTTTTCACTTAAAAAATAATTTTGTAGGTTACATAACCTTAAGTTAGTTTATTTTTTTCTTTACATACTTTAAATATTTCACTTTATTCTCCTCTTACTTGCATGGTTTCCTGTAGAGAATTTGGATATAGTTTTTATCTATGCTCCACCATAAGTAAGGTGTTTGTTTTTCCCTTTGGCTTTTTTTTTTTTTTAACATTTTTTCTTTATTTTTGATTTTATGAAATTAAAATATAATATGCAAAGATGCAGAGTTTTTTTTGTGTCTATGTTTGTGTGATTTTGTGTGTGATTTATACTGCATGATTTTCTCTGAACTTCTTGGTTATGTAGTTTGGTGTCCGATATTAATTTGGAGAAAATCCTCACTCATTATTCTTCAAATATTGTTTCTGTTTCTTTCTGAATTTCTTCTTCTTCTGATATTATCACAAATATGTATTACATGTTTAGAATTTGTCCCACAGTTCTTGAATACTCTTACAATTGTTCACTCTTCTTTTTCTTTGTTAATCAGTTTTGAAAGTGTCTACTCTCATAGTCTCAAGCTCAGAGATTCTTTCTTTTGTCTAATCCTGTCTACTAATGAGCAGATCAAACATGTCCTTTATTTTTGTCGCAATGTTTTTGATGTCTAGCATTTTAAAAAAATAATTTCTTAAAATTTTTAATCTTGCTGCTTACATTATCCATTGTTCTTACATGTGGTCTATGCTTCCCATAAAATACTTATCATATTAATAATATTAATAGTTTTAAAAAAATTCTTATCTGATAATTTCAACATTCCTCTAATTTTTTACTGGTTCTGATACTTGTCCAGTCTCTTCAACTTCTGTTTATTTTTCTTTTGTTATACCTTGCAATTTTTTATTGTAAGGTGAACATGATGTACTAGATTAAAGAAACTCCGTTATATAAACTTTTAGTGAGATGATAAGTTGTGGGGGAAGATAAGCAATGAGGTGATAACAAGTTGTAGGGAAAAAAAGCATTTTATAGTTACATAGATTAGGCCTTAGCCTTTTGGTAAGCCTGTAGCTCTGGGTTGTGAGCTTCACCAGTGCTTCTCAGTCCCAGATGCCACTTCTACTCCCAGTTTTTAGGAGACATCAACTGACTAGAGGGAGCTAGAGTTGAATATTTCCCTTTCCCTGGATAATTTAGACTCTGATAAAACCACAACAGTTTAAGCTCTGGTAAAATAGTTTCTTCTGAGCCTGGGACTTGTTTAGTAAAACAGAATGCTCTGGCATGTTTCAAAATGGTTCAAATTTTCTGTTCTTGTGATGGAAGTATGAGGGGATTTTCCTTTGGTATTCACTGTGAGGATCTCAAAAAAGTGTAAGGACTTCTGTATGAGTGAATTTCCCTAGATAATTTTTAACTTTCAAAATTATCCACACTGAGCCTCCAGCAATTCACTGATTACTTGTCAAAAGCTTTTCACCTTGGTACTGGTTCCTACATGGGTTTCTGTTTGAGAAGTCGAAATTATCTTACTCACCTTACCAAAAGTAAGTGTTCATCTGTCTGTCTCTCTTACTGGGGTGCAATGGTTTGTCTGGTGACCTTACTTCTCTGCCACATCTAAAAAGAGTTGATTTTGGGACTTCCGGCAAGATGGCGATGGGACAGCATGTGTGAGACCCTCTGCAAAAGAGAACACTCACAAAGACCCTAGCTCTCTCCCAAGGGCTGCAGCTCCCATCTTCCACAGCCTGCTCCTCACAGAGAGCTCAGCCGTCACCGCCACCACCGTCACTACTCAGATATTACGGGCAGTATGGGCTGCTCCCGCAGTTGCCGATGCCACTGCTGCGGTCAATGTCAGCTCATGCCTGAGGCGACCCATGACTTCAGACCGTGAAGCCCCCGCAAGCAGGATCTTCTGAGACCGTTGCTGTTGGCTCCTGCTGCCACTGCCACTGCCACGCGACGCCCCTTGCCCGGAGACAGGCCTGTGGAACTTCCCCCATGGAAGGGGAAGTGGCCGCCTCCAGTTGCAGATCCATAACAAGCTCACTCTCCTCTGGACCGCACTGGTGAGATAGCACCACCTGCTGGGGATCCAAGGTAACAACATCAAAACGGGAATGACAGAGGCTCATCCCTCTTGATAAATAGAAAAAGCCAGATCTCAGTAATAGACTGGACAGGGGGCCCATATCAGAACTGTTCTTCAGGGCAGGCCAGGGGCAACTGACCCTAACTGTGAATAATTCTACCAGCCTGCAGAGACAGCTAGAAATCAGAGCTGAAAGGACATTGGACTTAAAGGAAAAGTCTCAGAGTGTGCTTGGTTGGTTCTATTAGTCTACTGCCTTTAATCTACCCCTTTTCTCTTTTTTTCTTTTTTCCTTTTTTCTTATTTCTCTGTAAACTCCATATTTGTTTTTTTTTTTTTTTTGTGGAAAAGTAAGCTTTATTTTCAAAGCGACCTGAAAAGAGCTGTCAGGGGTCCACATTTACATACTGATAGGAGGGAGAACACAGTTACATGTCCATTTAGCAAGGTCTCAGTTGGGAGTCTCATCAATTCCTGCCCAATGCCTACTCAATTTCCTCTTCAGGCTGAAATGAAAAACAGGCTCGAAGATGCCAGTGATGACTTT
>CAUYQG010069794.1:0-15157 GCA_963574415.1 Tarsius wallacei
GGGAGCCCACATTCAATTTTAGTAGGGAGTCAGGGCATATTAGTCATCAATGACTTGACTTTGGTGTCTTCATTGCTCAGATCCAGTTGGCAGAACGCTTGAGAGTTCAAGTAGAGAAGTTTGGGGAGCCCAAGACAAATAGTTAATGAGGAAAGGAGGCCAGAATTGACCTGTGAAGGGGACTAAACTGTTTATCAGTCAGAGTTAGGAATGTTAGTGATGAACTGTTCTGGGCGAAATTAACAAATCCCGTGTAGAGGAAAGGCAGGGGTGTTTTGTATTGGCTCTAGTAATCTCTTCAGGGTCCCCATGATGACTGTTTCAAATTCCTCAGTTTTCTGGCTTTCAACTCACCTCCACTCCCTGACCTGCACTCTGAGCAGTGTCTGTGTCCTCTGCCCTCTACCCATGACCCATAAACCTTCACGGCAGTCTGGTGCAGCCAACTTTTGCTTCAAGGACATTGGAGGAAGACATGGAGAAGCCTCTCCCTGGGGCCTGGGAAGGGCAGTTTAGGAAGATGAAAGAACAACTGGATCTCCAGAGACAGATGCGCCCTTGTGTTTTTTTGGTCTTTTATTTTAAAGATGTGGGGTACGATTCAGGAGTAGGTATACAAGTGGACGTTGTACAGGTAAAGTTTGGACCTCCCTTTGGTCACAGCTATGCCTGGTTTGAGATCAGGTACCCTTATTGATGTTGTGTCCCCATCCCACCCTGGCAGTATCCTGCTACTGCCAATCCCCTTCTTTGGCAGTATCCTGCTATTGCCAAATGTTCAGGGTCCGCTTATTAGTGAGAACATGTGGTACTCTGTTCTTTGTTTCTGTGATAGATCACTGAGTATGATAGACTCTAAATCCATCCAAGTTGCTGCAGAGTCCATATGTTTGTCCTTTATGACTGTGTAATATTCCATTGTGTATATGTACATTTTTCTATCCAGTCCAGTTTCAATGGGCAGCATGTCTGGTTCCATGTTTTTGCTATTGTGAATAGTGCTGCAATAAATATGGGTGTGCAGATATCTTTTTTGTAGAATGATTTGAGTTCCTCGGGTATATTTCCAGTAGGGGAATTGCTGGATCATATGGAAGGTCAATTTCTAGTTCTTTTAGAAATCGTCTCACTATTTTTCACAGAGGTTGAACTAGTTTGCATTCCCACCAGCAGTATAGAAGCATTCCCTTTTCTCTGCATCCTTGCCAGCATCTGATTTTTAAAAAAATAAATCTATTACTACTTACATTTGTGAGATATAGCTCCTGCTAAAGAATGGCATCACAGATGAGGATCCTTTTTGCCTTGGTCTAAAGGCAGTATTGTTGAAGGACTTTGCCCCCCAGTCCCAAATATTAGAAATTTGATCCTAAAATGGTCAATCAGTGTCTTATAGCCTCTTAGAAAAACATGGCTTGTTTAGGATTGGTCCATGATATGACCAGTCATTCCGATGAAAGTTGACTTTGTGTTTACACCTGCTGGGAATGAGAAGATTTTTCTTTCTTTTGTGATTACCTTGATGTGAGGCTGTAAAACTGAAACAATATGAGGCCACTATGAAGGGAGATTTTGCCTGGGAATAAAGTCAACATAGAGGAAACAGAGCTGAGCAATGGAGACAGCTTCTTATGATGTTCTTTGAGCACTTGGCTGTAGCCATGCTTGACATTATTAGACTACTGAATTTTTTAGTTTCATTATCCAAGAACAATGCCTTTTGCTATGGTCTGAATTTTTGTGCTCTCCCAAATTCATATATTGAAATCTTAAACCTCAAGGTGGAGATACTTAAGAGGTAGGGTTTTTGGTAGGTGATTATGTCATAAGGGTGGGGCCTTCATGAGTGGGATTAGTTCCCTTAAGAAAAGGTCTCCAGAGAGTCATCTTGCTCTTTCTATCATGTGAGGACTCAGTGAGAAGATGCCACCTATGGAAAAAGTGGGCCCAGTAGACACTAAATCTGTCTACACCTTGGTCTTGGACTTTCCAGCCTCCAGAACTGTGAGAAATAAATTTCTGTTGTTTATAAGCTACTTCATCTATGGTATTTTGTTCTAGCAGTCCAAACATACTAAGACATTTTGTTTATGGCTAAATCAGTTTGAGGGGGGTTTCAACTTGGACCCCGAAAAGGTCTTGGCTCATTTAGGTAAGTGCTATTATCTACAACTTGTAGATGAGGAACTTGAGGTTTAGAGAAGTTTAATGACTTTGCTGAGTCACAGAATTAGTGAATAGTAGATCAGGACATCACCCAAGCAGTCTGAATCTGAAGCCTTTACTCTTAGTTACTGCATGATGTAAAGGTAATCACAGGATGCTAAAGGAGGTTGGAGAGGAGTTACTTCATGTGGTCTAGTGTAGTCAGGAAATATTTTCTAGAGAGGCTGTTGCCTGGACCGAGAGTTGCAGCCTAAGGAGTGGTTACTGGGATGAAGATGTGGGAAGAGCATGCACAACACTGTGGAAATGTGAAGCAGCATGTGGTGCTGTGGACCACACACATGGTTCCATGTTCTTGGAGTGTAAGGTGTGAGATGCAAAGAGGCAGGAGAGCAGCTAAATGCTCCATCAAGGTCCACACCAAGTGGACTGAGCTGGGAGCATGGGCTCTATCCCCTCAATATTTGGGAGCAATTCAAGGTTTTTGTGTGGTTGAGAAGGATAAGCAATTTTGCATTCTAGATAAGTTACTTAAATGGGAAGATGATAACTACATTTGAGAGAAAACACCGGAGGCAGGGAGACCATTTGGGTGGCGAATGGTGAGGAAGACCTCAATCAAGTAGGGTCAGTGGGGACAAAGAGGAGTATAGTGAATGGAATATTTAAGAGAAAAATCAATCATCAAGTGTTGGCGATTGTTTTGATGTAGGAGATAAGATGAAGAACTGAATTAAGGATGACTTTAGACTGCTGGCTTGAGGGTGGGGGGAAGAGTCATCAAAGGAGACAGAGAACAAAGTTAGTTTGCAGGAGACAGACCAGACTCAGTTTGCATTCCCACATGTGCCACGCCCCTTGATAGGGCCCTGTTATGGTTTGAATTGTGTCCCCCAAAATTCGTATGCTGAAGACTTGACCTCCAATGTGACTGTATGTGGGGATAGGGTCTTAAAAGAGTTAATTAAGGTTCAATGAGGTCATAAGGGCGGAGCCCTCATCCAACATGGCTGGTGCCCTTCTAAAAAGAGAAAGAGACACCAAGAGTATATGCTCAGAGGAAAGGTCTTGTGGGGACACAGGGAGAAGGCGGCCATCTGCAAGGCAGGAGGAGAGACCTCACCAGAAACCAACCTTGCTGGCACCTTGATCCTGGACTTCTAGACTCTAGACTGTGAGAAAATACATTTCTGTTGTTTAGGCCACCCAATCTGTGGTATTCTGAGCAGATTAATACAGGCCACTTCTATGGAGTCTGGGCTTATCAAGTGACTTACATTGGAGCTAGATGCACAGCTAGCCAAGTAAATGACTGTGGGTCCCTTTTGGGTGGGATTTGGAAGTTATTGCTATGGACACTTACCATGATGTTGCAGAGTCCTTGCTCCTGCATATCCAGTCTCTGGATCCCAGGCCCAAATCCAGCTTTGGCTTAAAAACTAGGCAAGGGTTTGTCTTTTTATTGCATCTGTTGTTCCCATTCTTTTGATCATCTCTCCGTAATCTCTTCTGATTGTACAGGTTGAACAGTGTCCTTGATGGCTGCCTGTCTGTCTTGTTGCTATGGATGCCCATTACATCAACCACATCTACAACTGGCTATGGGTAAGGCTTCTGTGACTGCCACTCCAACCTTGCTGTTTTTGTGATAATGGCATCCACTGGGTATCTTTCTGGTCACACACTGCCACATGGCCTCTGTTGTTTTGGGGTCCTATTATCCTCATTGCTGTCATTGTGCCCAGTTCTGTAATGGCATCTCCTATTTTTAGGCATGGCCTCCAGAGGACAGGTCACTAGCGTCTCAATGACACTGATGTCCACTTACCAGCAATTGCATTGGTCAATGGTGTATCCTCTGTGTCTTCCCATTGTACAGAGCCCTCTGGTGGGATTCACATCCTCCTTTGCTATATCCACTCAAGTACATCTGCTTCTAGAGTCTCTTATTCTCTTCTTCCACTGTTTACTGGAGCATTCTGACATGTCTATCTCTTAGAATGACTGTCTTTAAAAAAAGATGCTTCTAGGAGCCGTCCTAAGGGGATTTTCAGCTTTCTTGGTGCCTTGTCTGGGATTACTCTGACATCCTCTAAGAACGCTTCCGAATCAGTACACTCACCCTTATCCAGCTTTATGTCCTGCCCTTTATCAAGCACCCTCAGAATGCAGTCCTACATGTATTCTCCTGGCTCTTGTAGGAACATGCTGACTGGATCAAGAAGAACCTATTCTTCCCCTGTCAGGCCCCGTGCTTCTTCAGATGGGTTATGTCATCCCTGAGCCTTAGTCCAAATGTAGACGTGTTGGCCAGGAAAGAAGGTGGGACCAGATCCTGAAGGATGTGCCTGTTTTTTGTAAGCAGAAGGACTCTGCATTGCCTTCTCAATATTGAGGATATTGAGGGAGGTGTTCTCCCTGAATGGAGGAGTGGGCCATTTCTGGAGGTTCAGAGTGTTGCTCTTTTGTCCAGATATCACCCATTTTATGCATCAGGGGTCCATAATTTTGCAACCAGGACTTGCCTTGGTTGGAAGCTCAGCCATCTTTGGAGCTTAACCACTCTGATAATGCATCCCTGGGTCTGGTTGTCCGCTTTATCTACCCTTTTACTGCAGGAGAGGAAACTCTCTACATGCTATCGAGCAAAGCCTCTGTGTTTTGTGCTTTCAGTTGCACTTATCTGCTTGTTATTTTTTGCTCCCAGAGCATCCATCAAGAACTAGGAAAGGCACTCAATCCCACGGCCCTTATAGTAACTATTCCCCCCATGTTTCTGAAATATATGATATATCACATTGGCTAATGTATTTTTCCTTTATTATCCCAACGCAGTTTACCATTAGTGAAAGTTTTAGCAATTGCGTTGCTACTCTGCCAGAGGTCATGTGTCACCTCCCACCAGTAATTGGGCCCCATTGCCACCTGGGGGGATCTAGCTTCAAATTCTGATAGTAATATCTACTTTCTTGGACTCTGTAAGCACCAAATGTCATAGGGTAGATTTCCTGGGATCCAGACTGACTTGGAGATTAGCATCCAGGATTTTTATTAGGGAATGCTCTTGGGATCAACAACAGAGGAAGGGAAGGGGAGGAGAGGATAGGGATAGAAATGGAAGAAAGGGGAGGTGAGGGAAAGTGAGCGGAAGGAGGGGATTGTGAGAAGAAAATGTGAGCTGTGAAGCAGCCCTAGTGGAGCCTTGGCAACTCCATGGGGGAGCTCCAAGGCTTAAATGGCTTTTCTGACCTGTCCTGGGTTGGGAACCTTGTGGAAACCATTTATCAATGTGGATCAGACTTGAACCCACATCGATAGACCAGGTCTTGGGTGAAGTTGCTGTCTTCAGGTGAAACAATCCTGATGTGGCGATTTAAAGTTAAATTTAAAGTAATTAACATGAAATAAAATTAGACATTCAGTTCTTCAGTTTCACTGTCCACATTTCAATGTTCCATAGCCACACATAGCTAGTGTTACCATATTGAACAGCACAGATGTAGGGTGTTTTTATCACCGCAGAAAGTTCTATTGGATAAACACAGCTTATCAAAGACGAGCTTCAGTATTTGTGAGAGGTCTGTTTCATGTGTTCCTCAACTGTTAGTGCTCTGTTCTTCAGGGGTCCCGACTGAACCTTGGGTGCTTAACTTTGGAAACTTATCTTTTGTTAGCCCTGAACTACAGTGTTTTGCTCCCCTAGTCTCAAAGCCTGTTGGAGGCTATGATAAGCATCTCAGTCTTTCAGACCCCATGTTCAAATTAGCAAATGAAATAAAGAAAAGAGTGGCATATAATGTTGGACTCACAGACTCACATTTCTGTGCTTTCGTTCCTGGAATCTTGGTCTCTATGCTTTCATTGAGTAGTTTTCCAATGACTTTGGTTATTTTTTACAAAACATTTTTTTCTTGCTTTTTCTTATGATTTGCTTTGTTCTTGGCAGGAATATTGATCTTCAATGAACTAACCTGCCACTCCCTAGGTTTGATATCTATTGCTTACTTTAAAAATTTATATCCTGACTTGGATACCACAGTATTTTAGGCTGTTCGGTCTGCTCTAACAAAATACCATAGAATAGGTAACTTATAAACAACAGAAATTTGTTGCTCACAGTTCTGGAGCCTGGGAAGTTCAAGATCAAGGTGCTGGCAGTTTCACTGTCTGGTGAAGGCCTGTTTTTCACACACAGTGCCTTCTTGCTATGTCCTCACATGGTGAAAGGAGCAAGCCAGATCTCTGGAATGTCTTTTATAAGGACATTAATCTCATAGATGGGGGCTCTGCCCAGAGGCCCTACATCCTAATACTATGACCATGGAGTTGAGATTTGAATTTTGGGGGCACACAAATATTCAGATCACAGCACACAACAGCCTCCAAGTGATTTTCTCTGCCTAATTTGGTTTCCTCTTAGTCTCCCTTTCTGGGTCCAGTTACTTGAACTTCTGCTCTTGGCCCTGTTCTTTATATCCTTCAAATATCCTCTTTTATCTTATGATTTTACTGCCTATATATTGAAAGTTCCCTCAAATTTATATTTAGCTAATAGCAGGTTGGTTCCCACTACTGGATGTCCCCATGGCATCCCAGAATCCTCCAATTATAACATTCATCACATATTATTGACAAATAATCAGTAAATGACTTGATGAATTCGGGGTTAGAATTGCTTAAAGTAGGTCAAGATTTAACTAGGGACTCCGTCATGACTGACACTATTGAGGTTCAAGAATCTCTTGACAGGGGACTAGGAACCTAGCGGAGCTGACCCCTTGAGAACACTGGATCATTTATAAATGCATTGGAGAAATGACTGAAGTGGTTCTGCAATGAAGTGCGATGTCTTCCGTGATGAAATGTTATTACTTGTAATCCCATAGGCACCAGCTGTGAAAAGCTATTTATACTTTTGACTTTATGACTGCTGCACAGCTTATGGTCTGGTTGACTTGCTTCACTCCTGGGATATCATGAGGACAAGCTTAGAAATATGGCCTTGGTAGAATGCAACTCAAGAAGGAGAGTGGGATGTGTGTTCAGGTAAGGCCTCACTGGGAAGGTTACATTTGAGTGTATGAAGTACGCGATGGAGGTGTTACTCCTTCACATCTGCAAAGGTGAGGCAGTAGCCTGTGTAGTGTTCTCTATAAATATAAAGAAGGGCTAGGGGCGGGAATACAGGGAGCAGAAGATAAAATTGAGTGGAGAGGTCACAGAAGTAGGGTCTCCAAATGGCAGACTTGGAGGAGGCAGTCAGGACTTAGATTAAGATGAGAAGGCATTAGAGGGGTTTGAACAGAGGTAGGCGTAAGGTGATATGACTTTCTTTTGATTCACTCTGACCACAAAGTTAACAGTAGATTTTAGGGTAGCATGGGTAGAAGTAGGGAGATCTTTTTGAAGATCCCTTGCAATTATCCAAGGTGGTGGCTATGGAAAGTGGTGGTAGCTATCGCTAAGTAGTGGGTTTCTGGGTGTGTGTTGAAGAGACAGGCGTTTGCTGACATGGTGGATGTGGGTGAGAGAATGAGAAGTATCAAGGAAAGTTGAAACCTTTTTGTCTTGAATGATGGAGATGGAGGGATGGTTACCACATTCACAGAGATGGGGAAAAATGTAATAGGAGCAGGCTAGGCTCTGGTGGTGAATATGAGGAATGTGACTTTGGACATGTTTAATCTGAGCTGTCAATGCATGTTCAATGTCAACATCAATAGAATCTTACTCTTAATATTCTTTTGTAACCTGATTTTAACACACAAGAGAACAAAATAACAAAATTTCTTTTCTTTTCTTTTATTTAGCTCTGCCACATGCATTTGCACATATTGTATGATTTTCAGTATGGCATGTATCCTCTGTGTATGCTTCCTTATCAGATAAAATGACGTTCACATGGCAAAGATGTTCTCTGTAATTCCATTAATATTTTAGAGAATCAATAAAATACAATAAAAGTAAAAGAATAATTTTACTTATTTACTAAAATGTTGAATTTGCTAATCTGGCAATCGATTCTCAAGTTTCAAGAGAGTAGATGGTGTCCACCTTTGCTGAAGTAAGACTGGAATTCCAACAGCTGCTAAGTTGGAGTGCAAGAGGAAAACACTGAACAAAGGAGCCTGTTCAAGCCCTTGGCTTTGCACTTCCATCTCAGACCATCATCATTCTTTGTTATTACCGTAATTTTTTAATCATTAAAAGATCTGCAAAAGTCTCAGGAAAACCTCCTGAGTGGACAAGATATTTGTAAAAATTCTTATTGGATCTGGGCAAACAGGAATTGTTGAATCAAGTCAATGGAGTCCAGTTCTGAGACAGGTGTTGCTAAAGATACAGAAGAAACACTGGGCAGTTATTCAGCATAGATTGCCTATACCTCTTAAAATTAAAAAAATAAGAAAGCCTCATGGGCACGTTGCAATCATGACAAGATACACCCCTAGGATAATACCATATTTGAGATAGTAAATGATTTTATTTATTTATGTTTCAAATAAAAAAAGTATGATATATTCCAAACATAGAATCATTAGAGACTTATATTACAGATATTTATCTATTCATTTCTATACTTAGCATATGTTGATGTTTTTCCATAGTCTATATTTCGATCTATCTGGGCTGCTATAATAAACTATCATAGACTTAATGGCTCAAACAATGTTTACTTCTCACAGATCTGGATATTGGAAGTCCAAGACCACAGTGTCAGCATAGTCAGCTTCCAGTAAGTCTCCTCTTCCAGGTTATAGACTACTTTCTTATGTTTTTACAAGGTAGAAAGTGGGAGAGAACTCTCTGAGTGTCTCTTATAAGGGCACTAATCTCATTTATGAGGGCTCCATCCTTGTGACCTAATTATCTCCCAAAGACCCTATGTTATAGGCCCATACCACTACATTGGGGGTTTGGATTTCAACATATGAATATTGGGAGAATGCAGACATTTGGTCCATAATACTCTATTATTTTGTTTTATGATTATTTAGCAACTTTATTAATTACATTATACATAACATAAAATTACCCATTGCAAGGATGCAATTCAATTATTTTTAGTAACTTTATGAAATGGTGCAACCATCTCCATAAATCAGCTTTAAAACACTAAGATCACTCATGTTCATTTATAGTTAATCCCTGTTTCCATCCTCAGCCTTGGGCAACCACTAATCTACTTTTTGACTCTACAGATTTGTCTGTTATAGATATTGAATGCTGTCAATGCTTTGATTTGGAGGTAAGTCATTTGGTTAATTCCCTTGCTATTAATCCATTTATTCTTCCATTGCTTTATTTACTTCTACTTTGCATTTTCTATTTATATGTCGTTTTAGCCTCTGTATTTTTGTATTGTTCTTGATTGTCTTGTATATGTTAAATGTTACAAGGAATTGCTTTGTAAATTACGGGTAGGGGACATAAATTCACTAAGCCTCTGGTCTGAGCTGGCCTACTGACTAATGATTATAGATTCATTAGACCAGTGACTAATGGTTAAAGGTTCACTAGACAAGAGAAAAATTAAAGCGGAAGCAATTGATCAATATTTGCCTTGTGTGCCTCACTAAAACCTTTATAAGGATGCTTCCCGTGTGGTCAAATTGCAAAATCAGGGCAGTTCCTTCTTAGATTGTTTAGTTGAGAATACCTCACAGGCTCTGTTCAATTGAGTAACACCATTCATAGGCATACACTTTTGATTTCTTGTAGGGGCCTCTTTTTCTGTTTGTCATTGGCTCATCTATATGAAAACCAAAGTCTCCTGCTGCAGAACTCCTGTTTCCTAAATTTAGCAGCTATACTAATTACATTTTATATAACATAAAATGTTCCCTCACTGCAATCCCAATTCTTATGCCTATCTTGGTAAAGGCAGCGTTTCCCTGAGGATGATTTAGAATGCTATGGCAATCATGGAGATTTTCAACATGCAAAAAAAAAAAAAAAAAGCTTTAAAGGTAGCTCTAGAAGAGAGACAAAATGCCAACCAGTTGATGGCAAACTTTCTTTAATTGATATTCTAGAACTTCAGAATGAAGTACTGACTCTCAAAGAATCTCTCTTAAGAACTTTATAAGGGAGGAAGGACAAGATGGGAACCGGACGGGTCAGACTATGAGAGTCTCTGCAAAAGCAAGTGTCCATAAAGACTCTCTGTGTGAGTAGGCATGTGCTGGTGGGCGAGTGAAAGTCTGTCTGAGGGGAGACTCGGGTTCATGCACCCATGGCCCCCCTCTGAAGATGACTGCAAGCCCCCTCCGCCCTGAGATTGGAGTCACGGCATGCAAGATTGTCTACTGATTGCGGGACTCTCCTGAGAAAAGCCTGCTGAGTCTGGCTGATTCTCATTGCCTGGTACCTGGGCCACACCATCACCTGTTATAGCAGATCAGTTGGAGCCCTGGGTTGGATCAGTGGAGACAGAAGATCGGACAGAACCGGGGAGGAGCCCCATGCCTGGCGAGGAACCTCCAATTGCAGTCATTTTCTCTGTCCCAGGACCAGGCAGAGACCTGCATTGCCCTGTCCATCTCTGCCCAACCTCCAACTTGGGACCTAAGGTAATATCATAAAACTGGGAGAGACAGAAACCCCTCCCCCATGCTAGATCAGACACAGGCCAGATCTGACTGACAGACTTGAAAGGCAGCAAGCCAGGTGAGTCCAGATCTGATCCGCCCTCCTTCCACTGTAGGCCTGGGGCATCTGGCCCAAGCTGTGAGCAACCCTATCGGCCTGTGCTGAGAGCTAGAGATCAGCGCTGAAAGGACGTTGGACTTATAGGAATGACCTCAGAGAGAGCTTGGTTCCTTGTTGTTATTTATTTATTTTGTCTGTTTGTTTTGATCACTTTTGTTTGCTTATTGTTTTAGTTTTTTTCTCTTTCTGTTTTTGATAACGTTTCGTACTTGCTTTTTTTTCTGTTATTTTATTGATTTTTTTTTTCTTTAGACTTCCTGTTTGTGTATGGGAAGAGTACATCAATAGGGAGGTTTTTGTTCATTTGTGTGTTTGTATGATTGTCTGCATGTTTTAGTTTTTTTTACTCTTTTCTTTGTGTCTATTTTCATTTGTTAGTTGGTACATCTGTCTGTTTTCCCTCTTACCCATCCCTCTCTCCACCTTCTTCTTGCCCCCCTTCTTCCTTTTTCTCTCCTTTTCCTTTTTCTTACCTAATTTTGCTTTCAGGGAACAAACCTATACCCCCACTGCATGGACAGATTGTAAAGCAGTGGGAAGTGGGTTCCAGGATGCCCATACACCTGTCAGTGGATACTGGGATCTGCAGATAGATTTTGAATCACAACTCTCCCATCAATTAAATCTCAAAACTTCAAAGAGTACAAAGCCCAACCCGCAGTCCAGCTTCAGAACTGAACAAAGGCAGAGGATCCACATAAAGAAGAATAGGAGATTGAACAAACAGAAGTAAAAGCAACACCCCCATCCCTGAACAACAGAATTAAAGAAGAGGGGGAAAAAGTGAGGGGGAGGAGGAAAATCTACACAAATTAAGAGAAACCAAAAGAAGAATATGGGTCCCATACAGACCCCGGGGAGGTCAGAAACTGAGAAAACAGACTTCAGAACGCAAACAATGAAGAGCGCCCAGAGTGACTAGTCTCAAACTACAAACCCAGATATCAAGACATTAATAGATAGAGTAAATAAAATTGGGAAGAGACAAGAATAAATAGGAAGGCGTTGATAACTGAGATAGCAGTAGAGAATACTGTGAATGAAATAAATAACAAACTGATAAGCATGGAAAGCAGAATTAGCCAAGCAGAAGAAAGAATCTCAGAGCTTGAAGACCAAAATATAGAACTAACCTAAACTGTCAAAAACACAGAAAAGAAGCTTAAAAAGACAGACCAAAACCTTCAAGAGATGAGCAAATATTTCAAGAGGCCGAACTTAAGGGTAATTGGACTTTCTGAGGCAGAAAGAGAGACAGAGCCCACCCTGGAACAAACATTCCATGAAATTATTCAAGAAAACTTCCCTCATCACATCAGTGATGTGACCATTCAAACACAAAAGATTCAGAGAACTCCTGCAGGACAACAAATGAAAAGACCAACTCCTAGACACATAGTAATTCACCTAAACAAAGTAAGTATAATAGAAATAATCCCAAAGGCAGCAAGAGAAAAAGATCTACCTACCAGGGAAGACCAATTCAAATAGCAGCAGATTTATGTACAGAAACGCTTCAGGCTAGGAGAACTCAGAGCCCAATCTTCAAAGTTCTCAAAGATAAACAATTTCAACCAAGAATAACCTACCCAGCTAAGCTAAGCTTCATCAGTGAGGGAGAATTAAAATGTTTCCTAGACATTCAATCACTAAGAACTTACGCTGCCTCTAGACCAGCTCTACAAGAAACATTTAAGAAAGTATTAAACACAGAAGAAAGGGAAAAAAGGATGGCAATATTCTTTACAAGAGTGCAGGAAAAAGACTGAAAACACACATGAATCATCCAAAAATAAAAGAAAGACAAGAGACTCAACTCACCAGAAAGGACACTCACAGGCTCAAAGTAAGAGGACGGGAAGCAAAATTTCAGGCGAACGGAACACAAAAGAAAGCAGGAGTCATGATCTTAATCTCAGACAAAATACCTTTTAAGCTATCAAAAATTAAAAAAGATACAGAAGGTCACTACATAATGATAAAGGTTCAATCCATCAACAAAAAATATCCACCCTAAACATATATGCCCCCAACATAGGAGCACCAACTTTCAGTAAGCAGCTTCTAGGCAAACTTAAAAAATATATTAACTCTAACACTATCATAACTGGGGACTTTAATACCCTACTCACAACCCTAGACAGATCATCAAGACAAAAAATCAACAAGGAGATCCAGAACCTCAATGTGACTCTTGACCAAATGGACTTAATTGATACCTACAGAACACTCCACTCAATGACCACAGAATATACATTCTACTCATCACCACATGGAACATACTCTAAGATCGACCCATCCTTGGCCATAAATCAAACATAAACAAGTTTCATGAGACTGAAATTTTGCCATGCACTATCTCAGAACACAGTGGAATAAAAATAAATATCAACACCAACAAACTTCCCCCAAAACCTACAAAGGTGTGGACACTAAACAGCATAATGAAAGGATAAACAAGATTGATGGTCCCCTAGTGAGACTGACCAAGAAAAAGAGAGAGAAAGCCCAAATAAACACAACCAGAAACAAAAGATGACGTCGCAACTGACCTTGAAGAAAAACAAAAGATTATCAGAGACTACTATGTACACTTGTATAGAAACAAACTTGAAAACCTAAAGAAAATGGAAGACTTTCTGACATCACACAACTTCCCTAGGTTGAAACAAGAAGAAACTGAAATAGACCAATTACAATCCAGGAAATTGATTATGTCATAAAAAATCTACCTAAAAAAAAAAAAGTCCTCGACCTGATGGCTTTCCAAGCAGAATTCTACAAAACATAAAAGGAGGAACTGATACCAATCCTACTGAAAGTAATCTAGGTGATTGAGAAAGATGGAACTCTCCCCAAATCATTTTATGAAGTTAACATCACATTGATACCCAAGCCAGATAAAGATCCAAAAAAGAATGAGAACCTCAGACCAATATCCTTGATGAACATAGATGCTAAAATTCTCAACAAGACCCTAGCAAACCAGATTTAACAACACATCTCAAAAATCATCCACCATGACCAAGTAGGCTTCATCCCCGAAATGCAAGGCTGGTTCAACACTCATAAGACCATAAACATAATTAAATATATCAACAGACATAAAAACAAAAACCACATGATTATATCATTAGATGCAGGAAAAGTTTTTGATAAAATCCAGCACCCCTTCTTGAAAAAAACCCTTGAATATCTAGGCATAGATGGAACATACCTCAAAATAGCAAGAAGCAAGAGTCATCTACGAGAAAACCACAGCCAGCATACTCCTAAACAGAGAGAAATTGGAACCATTTCCCCTGAAAACTGGAACAAGACAAGGATGCTCACTCTCACCCCTCCTGTTCAACAAAGTTTTGGAAGTCCTAGCTAGAGCAATCAGAGAAGAGAAAGCAATCAGGGGTATCCAAATAGGAAAAGAGGAAATCATGTTATCCCTCTTTGCAGATGACATGATTCTATATCTTGAAAGCCCAAGAGACTCTGCCAAAGACCTCCTTGCACTGAAAAAGGACTTTGCCAAAGTCTCAGGGTATAAAATAAATGTGCAAAAGACAATCGCATTTCTATACACCAACAATAAACAAACAGAAACCCAAATAAAAAGCACATTTCCATTCACAATAGCCACAAAAAAAATGAAATACCTTGGCATCTTCCTAACCAGAGACGTGAAAAACCTTTACAATGAACACTACAAAACACTGCTCAAAGAAATCAAAGATGACACAAAGTGGAAAAATATTCCATGCTCAAGGATTGAAAGAATAAACATTGTTAAGATGTCCATTCTACCTAAGGCAATCTACAGATTTAATACCTGTCAAATTACCAGCAACATTCTTCTAAGACCTAGAAACAACAATGCAGGAATTCACATGGAAACTTAAACGACCACGAATATCCAAAACAATCCTCAGCAAAAAAACAAAAAACAAACAAAGCAGGAGGTATCACACTCCCAGACTTTAAAATCTGTTATAAAGCTACAATAATCAAAACAGCTTGGTATTGGTACAAGAACAGGCATATAGACCAGTGGAATAGAATTGAGATTCCAGAAGCAAAACCTTAATTTCTCAACCAACGCATCTTCAACGAAGCCTCCACCACCCACCAGTGGGGAGAGGAGAACCTATTCAGTAAATGGAGCTGGGAAAACTGGCTGACCACATGCAGAAGATTGAAACAGGACTCCTGCCTATCCCCATACACAAAACTCAACTCTAAATGGATCGGAGACTTAAATGTTAAACCTCAAACTATAAGAACCTTA
>CAUYQG010069795.1:0-10000 GCA_963574415.1 Tarsius wallacei
AGTATTAGGGATAGTTAAGAAGATATAGGAACATAAGGATAGAAATAAGATTGATATAAATAAGCATAAGCATATAGTAGTAAGTTAAATAGGATATAGAGATAAGGTTTAGCTTCATAAGATAAGGATATTATGGCCATAATATTAGTAATAATAATAATAATATTAGTAGTAGTAGTAATAATAATAATAGTAATAATAATAGTAATAGCAGTAGTAATAATAATAATAATAGTAAATAGAAAGTTAAGAAGGAAATCAGGACGTTCACAAATGTTTACTTTAAGAAAAACATCATCTGTGGATGAGATAGTAACTGCTGTCTAGTTCCTGCCCATTAAAAACATGAATGGCAGAAAGGGAAAAGCAGTAGTTCCTGTCCACTGATTGCAAAATATGAATGGCAGCAGTTGCTGTTCATTGATTAAAAATTTGAATGGCGGCAGCTGCAGTTCATTGATTAAAAAACATGAATGGCACGAAGTCAACAGGAAGGAAGCCGGATAGTAATTTTTAAAGGTCAATTTTGTTTTGAGTGAAAAAAGGATATACGTGGGCATTTGGTCGGCAACATAAGAAACATTTGTGGGTGCAGAAAACTATATAAGCTTGTGAAAAATAAATAAAAATTGGCAGAGTCCTGAGCTTTCCCTAGGAAGAAGATTCATGTCATTTTTGTCTTTTTCTCTTCGCCATTCCTGATTCCACCCGCATCAGACCCTGTTCACGGGAGCTGGCCTCCGGCATCAGGTAAAGTTAAATGGATTAAAGTTTGGTTGTATTATTAACTGGAAGTTTATCTTCTTCTGAAGTTGATTATTTTATAACATTTTGATCTTTACTGTTAGAAAGCTATAAAGATGCATCTATAGTAAAAAAAAAAAAAAAGAATTGGATTAAAAAGATCTTGGTTTTTCATTCACTGTGCCCATTAAATTTAAGCATTAAAAAGATGATTATATCAAATGTAATCTTTAAAAAATTGACCGAAGACAATGTTCATTTAAATTCAGGACACGTTTTATGTTTCAAATACATAGCTTACTTTACTTGAAAGAATTTGAGTAAAACATTATGCCTTAGAAAGAAGTCTAAGAAAAATTAACTATGGACTAATCCATTGAAGAAGATTAATTCAGGGAGAAATTGTGCTAGTTGACTGAGAATCTAATAAAATATATTTTGCCAGAATGAGCACTGCATATTGGATGGATTATATACAAATTTACCATTTATTTGAAGTGTACGTAAGCACCAGAAATATAGAATATTGGCAAGGTTAGTTTTCATCCATGATGCAACATCATGAAGCAGCTGATAATAATCCTCTAACCAGGAACAGGTGAGTTTGGTCACCCGTCTATTTTTGTAAAATACATGCCTTGAAGAGAAATGACTCTTCGTCATTGTTTCTTTTTATTCTTCAACTATATTAATATATGACTTACAAATAAATATGAATATATATGGAGTGTACAATGTCGTGTGTGTGTATATATACATACACACACACACACAAACACAAACACACATTGTGGAGTAATTTCCACAAGCTAACAAACATATCTATCACTTCACACAGTTATTTTTGTGTGGCGGAGGTGGGGTGAGGACAGTTCAAATGTATTATCTTGACAAATTTCAAGTATGTAGTACATTATTATTAGCTATAGTCAACATGTTGTAATATTAAGTGTCCAGTACCTATTCATCTTATAGCTGAAGGTTTGTACTCTTTTACTGATATCACCCCCTCTCCATCTTCCAGTTCCTAAAAATCGCCATTCTCCTTTCTGTTACTATGAGATCGATGGTTTTTGTTTTGTATTGTTTTATAAGATAAATCATGTAGGCTTTTTTTCTGTCTGACTTATTTCACTTAGCATGACGTCTTCAAGGTTCATTTATGTTCTTACAAATGACAGATTTCCTTCTTTATTAAGGATGAACAACATTTCATTGCGTGTGTGCATATATTTGTGTATAGCATATTTTTTTATCCATCCATCTATGTTGTTTGTATAGATTGGCTATTGTGTTTGCAATGATACAGGAATGCATGCTTTATTTTCTTATTGTGTCTCATGACTTTGTCTTAGAGAATTCCACTAAATTTTAGGGTATTGGCATGATTATCCCTTTACTAACCAATCCTTTGTCCTGTTTACACAGCTTTATTAGGCAACTTCTTTATTATTTTATAGTTCTTTGAAACTAAAATGTACCCTCGAAACATTGTTTTCCCTGTAGGAAACAAATTTTCTCTGGTAGACGTCATTGATAAAACATGAAAAAAAAAGTCTCTGAAAGTGAAGTTCTGCATGGTCTTTCTTTCTCTGACATTTGTAATCTATTGCAATTATCTGCTATAAATGTGTGACTATTTTTCATTTTTATTTTTGCTCTTTCATTGAATTAACTTTCTTTCAAGTGTGGGCATCTGTGCATTTCTGCTATTTCACAACCTGTATCATTCCTGACATTAATTCCAGATAGAATGAGAGTAGCAATCTATTTCATTTTGAAGCTATATTATTAGCAAATAAACATGAATATATGTAGGGTGTACCACGTGGTGTTTTCCAATAGAGTTATACTGGAAAAAACACATTTTTATTTTAGCAATTTAACAAATATACATAATAATTTGCATCCAATCTTTGTGGAAATCCTGTGGAATACATACAGTTATCCTCCATTTGTCAGATGAAACAACTGAGGCTCAGAGAGGTTGCATGACTTACTCAGGATCACAAGGCTAGAATGAAGAAGAGCTGAGATTTGATCACAAGAAATCAGGGCTCATGATCTTAACTATTACTATACAATCCATGCCTCTTTCAATTAAATAGATAACTCATTTTAAGGAGAACCTGAACTAAGACAGATTCACTATTCATGAATACTTACTTATAATGTATTAGCTTTATTTTATCAGAACTTTTTGCTACCAGCTACACACATGGAAATTATTACTTAATTACTGTGTGTGTTCAATTACATGTAAAAAAAATTACCACAGTCTTAAAGGCTAAAAAATACCTTTATTTCACACTTCCAATGGATCAAAAATTTAGATACTATTTATTGGAATCCTCTGTTAAGGGTTTTTGGAGACTAAAGTCAAGATATTGGCTGGGCTAGATTTTTGCTAGAGGTTGGTCTCTCTATACTGCCCTTAATTTCTTGTCCTGTGGATCTCCCCATAGACAGGGCTACATGGATGTTTACTTTTCTAAGACAAGCAGGAGAGGGTCCCTCTGCAATGCTAGATGGAGGGCTACAGAATGTGGAATAATCATCCTGTCACCTTCACCATATTCTATTGATTACAAGTAAATTGCCAGTCCCACTCTCAATCAAGAAGTTTGGATTACACAGTCATGAATACTAAGAAGTGGAACTCACTGAAGGAAGAGTCCTGCCAGGGTCTATGATCATTTTAAATATTAGTACCAAATTATATCCCTTAGTTTGAATAAAGGTGAAGAATTTGAAGAATAGTAACCACCTTCCATGATATCTTTTGAATGTGAGTGACTAAGTTTCTGGCATTCTTCAGACAGACCAACTTTTTTTTTTTTTTTAACAGTGTGAATGCGTTTAATACCACTGACCAGAACGTGTAACATCATCAAAGAGGTAAATTTTGTATGTGGATATTGTATCACAATAAAGAAAAAGTATTTCAGGGTGGCAGGGGGAGGAGAGAGGGGAGAGAGGAGAGAGACAGAAAAAGAGACAGAGAGAAAGAGAAAGAGGCAGAGAGATAGTAAGCGGGGGGGTGGGAGAGAGAGAGAGAGAGAGAGAGAGAGAGAGAGAGAGAGAGACTGAAAGAGAATACAGAGAACAGAGAGAAATTTTAAATCTTGTAGCATGTATTAAAAGAGTAATCATATTTGTTCATTCCTACTCCTCTATATCACAAGCACTAGCCCCAAATCTATCCTGTTACGGGGACTCTTCCTACCAAAGCTCTGTTTCTCTGACAGTCTTCCAAATGGCAGAGCTGAAGGGAAAATATTAGCAATGATTGCAGTTACTTTTTGGAGTATTGGAAACATGAAGCTATAAGTGGAATGTATATCAACTTTGATTATTTTATTGATGGATGCTCAGTGATTGAATTTATACACAATTTATCTGGACAGCCCCACAGTATTCAGCCTATGCATCTAATTAAGATTTTAGTGAGCAACACTTAGTGTATTGAGCATGATTTGAAAAAAAGGTCCTTCTTGAAATTGTCTCATATTGAATTTGACTTGGCTCATAATGCTACTTAAATTACTTTTCATGTACCTTCTTTTAACTATGCCACTTACAGTAAGGCTATAATTGCTTCAGAACAACTTTTGGAAACTTTTTTTTTCTATTTGTAAAAGTTTTAAAAACTTCTAGTGTTCTAGGACAAAGACAGTTTCAAAATATTAACTAATGAGTTACTCCTACTTAAAAACATGATGTAACAAAATATTTATTCTATAACCCACCCAGAAATCATTTTTATCTTAATGTTATCCCGGGACTGGGTGCTCACCACAGAGTAGTATGTCTGCAAACTTTTACTGAAGACACACTCTTAAATACATAGCAACAAAAATAAGTAAATTCTGCATTTAAATAATTCAATTTCTTTGAAAAGAAACAAGTGCAGGTACCTAAAAATATGGAATTCAGGGCATGTAAAAAATGTAATGTGCTTGTGCTATTCTTATACATTTAATGCTTAATATATTATTAAAGACAGTTTCAGGCAAAAGTCCTGCTTTAAAGATTGGAAAGACCATTTCATGAATCCAAAATTCCCACTGCATAATCTCACTTTGTGTACTCATATGCTCAATCACAAATTGACATAAAACTTTTTAAAAAATGTGATGCTTTTTTCAAGTGTGTGGTAAAGACTGCCTGATAATGACTCATATAGACAAAGGTTTTATTCTACAAGATGCTTAGGGAATAAAATTTACTGGTCAGTCTTTACTGTAGGCCTTCAGTCTGTGGCCTCAGTGGTATTCTTGAGTATAATAGTACATTAGAAAAAAACAGAAAAAATGTTAGTTGAATGTCTTTGTGTTCTACAGAATTCACTTATAATATTTCATTATATCTGCAAAGTAAATCTATAAAATACAAATTTATTTAATTTCTACTTAAAATATAGAAACATGAATTTGAGACATCCAAGTTTTATGAATCATGCCCCAATCACTTTTCAATAAAATATTAATTGCATTGTCCATCCCCTAAAATATTTCTATAATCATGTCTCTATATTATGTTAGGATATTTGACACAGTAATATTGCTAGACATTTTGAAATCCTACACAATTTGGTTACATCATAGATTCACAGTTCATTAAATCTGAGAAACTGGCAGCATTGTTTGACATCAGACTTTGAACTCTGGAACTTGTACCAGTGGCTTCCCAGGGGCTTTCAGGCTTTTGGTCTCAGACTGGGAACTGCAGTGTTAGCTTTTCTGGTTTTGAGAAATTCAGACTTGGACTGAGCCATGCTACTGTCTTTTCTCACTTGCCAGTTTGCAGATGGCTGATCTTGGGATTGCACCTTTGTGATTTTATGAGCCAATTCTCCCTAATAAGCTCACATGTACGTTCTGCGAAACATTGATTAATACCAATAGTATACAAAAACTTTGCTTCTGTATAGCTCTTTTCTACTTCTTCCTTTGTGCTATTGCAATTATCATATTATTATGTCTTTTTGAGGTGTGTGCATACCTGTATAGATTTATAAGTATTATTTTATGCAACTGTCGTTTAAATCAGACAATAGAAAGAGGAGTCATAAACATAAACATTTATGCTTTTATTTTTACTTATTTAGTTACCTTTACTGGTACTCTTTATTTGTTTTTGTGGATTTGTGTTACTATCTAGCGTCCTTTCATTTCAGACTATAGGACACTATTTAGCATTTCTTTCATGCTAGTCTTCTAGAAACAGCTCTCTCAGATTTGGTTCATACTGAGATACCTTAATTTCTACTTAATTTTTGATAATTGCTTTGCTAAATGTAGAATTCTTCATTATTTTACAGAATTTTAAAAATGTCATCTCACTGCTTTTTGGCCTACATAGTTTTGGATAAGAAATCAGCTGTTCATCTTATTGGGGATTCTTGTATGTACTGAACTGATTTATTCTGATTGTTTTCACATAGGTCTGTATTTTGTTTTTGCAGTTGGATTATGATATGTGCCTACTTATACATCACTTTGAGTTTATCCTATTGAAACTAATTGAGCTTCTTGATGTGAAGATTAATGATTTTCATAAAGTTTAGAAAGTGTTTTTTAAAAATTTCTCCAATACAGATTCTACTTGACTTATAATGGGTTTACATTCTGATCAAACCATCTATAAATTCTATGAAGTAAGTATTCCTTGTTTTGTATGGCTGCTGAAGTTTCTGCTTCGTTGCCTTAGTGGTCAGCTAATAATTGGATGGAGATTTACTTAAATGCCCCAAATCAATAAATCCTACCACTTCTTTTGAAATGTCTATGTGCATTTCCATTTTTCCATTTGCCTCCTTACCTGAGCAATTAATTTTTGCTTGTGCAAAGTTTCATCAGCTAAAGGCAAGAGCTTGAGGGCTTTCCAGGTCTTTTCTAAGCACACACACAAACTTAAAAATATACATGGAATTCTAGATTTTCAAAACTATGTCGACACTTTTCCAAGTGCTATAACATCTGCTGTGGACTAGATTGTGCTACCAGCCATCCCCAAATTTATACATTGAAGCACTAACTCCAAATATGGCTATATTAGGAGACAGGATCTTCAGCAGGCAATTGAAAATACAGAAGGACATAAGGATGGAACTCTAATCCAATAGGACTATAGCCTTATAAGAAGTAGTATAAATATCTTTCTTTCTCCAACATGTGATGGCACAGTGAGAAGGTAGTTATCTGCAAACAAGGAAAAAATAAAAAGAGCCCTCACCAGAAACCAGAGATAGTAATCTCTTCAATAACAAAATTCCAGCCTCCAGAACAATAAGAAATTTATTTCTCTTGTTTCATCCACCAAATCTATGGTATTTTCTTATGTCAGCCCTTGCTAACTAATATATCTCCTTTATCAGTATTTCCATTTAAGATTTTCAATCAATCTATTGTTTGACCCAACTTTTGTTCCTCACTCCAGCAACTGAAACATAACAACACTTGTATGTAAATGTTTTCAACAAATGAACCTAAGAGAGGCTTTCAATACAATGTGATTTGAGTCATGTAAAATCAGACAAGACCTTCACATGGTACATTTACAGGGAACCACCAGACAAATAAAATAATATTAGTTTTTTGATAATGAATCTTTGAAAGAGCATAGGCTCCATTCTGTTTCCTTTGGTACCATGAATATTATTGTTATTTTACAATTAACACCTGGGCTGGAGATTAGAGAATAGAATGAGTGAAAGTTAAAATTCCATAAATCTTACTGTAATTATCAATATTTAGCACTTTTTAATATAACTTTTGGGCAATACCTAAGAAAGTAAAATTTGTCATTACATAGATGTTCTCCCTTTTAAATATTATTGGGGAATGTGAAAACATGTATGTTTAACTGTGTAAGTAAAATTTTCTTTAGATAAAAAATAGCTCTTTTAAGATGGGTTTCTCTCTTTTTAAACAATATTTTAGATTTTTGGCACAAATTCAAGCAACCTGAATGCTAAGATGTGAATATTTTGCATATATTATATAATGATATACTCAAGAACTAGCAATTAAGTTCATGAACTCATCCTAGGAAAAGTGCTACATGCCTCATTCTAAATATCATAAGGTCACCTTCTAAGTATCCCCCTTGGAAAACTGTGCACTGACACTAGCACCTAGACCACCCGTCAAAGCAGTTTGGAACTCTTTTTCTGGAATGGCCATCAGAATCATCGTTGCATTACCTTGATGTCCTGAATGTCATCAAAATGTCTTCCATTTAATATTTCCTTTATCTTTGGATAAAGAAAAAAGTAATTGGGGTATAAATCCAGTGAGTATGGAGGGCGTTCCAATACAGTTATTTGTACAGTGCTGCCAACATAAACACACAATGGTAAGCTCAAGAACGTAATTGACAGTCCCCAACAAATAATGACAGTGTGTGTGTGTGTGTGTGTGTGTGTTTGTGTGTGTGTGTGGTGTGGAGAGAGAGAGAGAGAGAATAAAAGACAGAGAGAGAGAATGAGAGAGAGAGAAAAAAATATAAGAAAGAGGAGAGAGAGAGAGAGAGAGAGAGAGAGAGAGAGAGAGAGAAAGGGAATCTAACCCCAACAGTGTGTGATACTTTTAGGATAGTTTTAGGAATAGGACTTTGAGAAGGTGATCAGGTCACACTAGTAGAACCTTCATGATTCAAATTAGTGCCCTAATTTGAGTCCTAAGGGACTCAAGTTAGCTCCTTTGTCCCCAGACACTGAATCTCTCTGCCCCTTGATTTTGTATTTTCCAGACTTCAGAACCATGAAAATTAAATTTTTGCTTTTTATAAACCACAGAATCCATGGTAGTTTGTATTAGGAGGCAAATATAGACTAAGAAATTGAGTCATTTGAAAGATGTTAGAGTTCCCTCAGACAATCAAAAGATGGCAAAAGAAAATGGTGTCTAAGGTGACTCATCTCCAATATATGCCCACCATATTTCCTTAGGTTCTGTAAAGAACCAAACCTCATAGTCAAATTACAAATCAGCTAAAAGATAAATCACAACGATTAACAACTAATAAAATTAATATCAGAGTTTGTTTTTAAAATACTTATAATTTTAAAATTAGAAGTGTATGATAATATGATAATTATGTTTAAAAAATAAGAAGGGCTCAAATATCTGTATACAAAATTAAAATATGTAGATATTAATATAAAAATAGTTTAATTATTATGTATTATAAAGAAATATAAACATATGTACACATGTGCATATGTATATACACATACAATTATTAAATGATCAAAACCTAAATAAGCATCAAATTATAAACAAAGAATATAACATTTTATTGCAGAAAGAAAACAAAATGGAAAATATAATGTGTGGAAAAGACATGAAAGCATAAGAGAGTAAGATAAATATGCATTAAATCAGAGTCTCAATAAATAGAAACAAGGAAAAAAAACAGTATTTGAAGAAGTAATAAAGAAATTTCCAGAGTTATTTGAAAACACTAACCTTGATGTTTAGGTATCTAAAAATGTAACACAAATATTTTTAATTAGAATCACAAGAAAGATGAATAAAATAATGTCGCACCTAAGCATAATATAATTAAACCACAGAATACTAATGACAAATAAATTATTTGTGAGGCATTTAAACAATATAAACCTCCGCACCCATACGAGAGAGGAACACATAAGAGAGGAAAACAGATTTAACTAACAGCAAACAACAGCAACAATGAAACCATAAGCCAATAAAACAGAAAAATGAATTATCTACTTCTATAAATTTACTTATGCAAACAAACAAAAAATTATGTATCAAATTCTGCAAGTGTGACATATTTTTACCTTCATATATAGTTGATGCCAGTGTTTGTTACTACAAGCATTTGAGAAATACCCATATATAAATAGAATCTGATTAATTGCTTTTTTTAAAAAAAGATTACAACTCATGGGAATTTATTCTATAGGAAAGAAGAATATTTTTCATCTTAAAAATTAAAATAGTGAAAATGTTAACAATATATTAATTGCAACATACTTTAATGGAATATTGTGCAGCCAGTACAAATAAGAGCAATAAAAATAATATGCTAGTGTTCAAAATACTAAAGTAAAACATGAAAACAGAAAAGAAGCCGGGCTCGGTGGCTCAGCCTGTAATCCCGTGCCTTTGGGAGGCTGAGGTGAGTGGATTGCCTGAATCCGCGGGTTCGAGACCCACCTGGGCAAGCGAGACCTCATCTCTACAATAAATCAAAAAAATTAGCCGGGCATGGTAGCGCG
>CAUYQG010069796.1:0-10132 GCA_963574415.1 Tarsius wallacei
GGCGTGGTAGCGCACGCCTGTAGTTCCGGCTACTTGGAAGGCTGAGGCGGAAGGATCGCCGGAGCCCAACAGGTCGAGGCTGCGGTGGCCGGAAGCGGCCACTGCACTCCAGTCTGGGCGACGGAGTGAGACGCCAACTCAAAAAAAAAAAAAAAAAAAAAAAAAAAGAATCTGGAGGGGCTTTGTCCTGAACTGGTCACCTGGGAGGGGCTGAGCTGGGGAAATGGTCCACATTGTCTAGGTAGCTGGCCAGCCAGGACATGGTCTCACTGAGCCCCACAGCCCCTGTTCGCTCCCGCGCTGAGGCTCCTGGCTCAGGCAGCCCCACGAAGTCCTCTCGTTTAATTCGCTCTGGTGTGGCTTCGATGATCTGCTTGGCCAGTGAGATCATATCCACCTGGATGAAAGGAAAATCTGAGTGAGTCCCTAGGGGTCCCAACTGCTAGATGTTCCTGCCCTGCCAAAGCTGTAACCTCAGTCCACTCCTAATCTAGTTTTTTTACCACCAGATGCCAAGGACTCAGGGATTGCTTTCCCTGCTAACCTTGTCTTTCCAGACTCTCGTGTATACTTACTGGGCTCCCACTTGGGAATACAGCCTTCTGTGCTGAGATGTTGTAGAGAACATAGGATAAGAAGGACATACTCCAAATGGGGATTTGGAAGCTGAGAAAATGAAGGATTTGACACTCTTCCAGCATGACCACTCACTGTCCTGCCTGGATCTGCCCCATGCCAGCCAACTAGCACATCCTCTGCACAGGCTTGGCCTTGCCCAGCATCCCACCACTCTTCAGCTCAAGAACCAGCCCAATGCTTGTCAATTACACAATGACCCGCTGAATGATTCCAGCCTAGCCTCTGCTCCAACCCTGAAGCCTGCAGCATTTCCTGCTGGCCACAATCAACAGCCTACCTTGTGGAGTTTTTTGTACTTATATTGGTACCCAATTACTCCATTAGCCTCTCTAAAACAGATATGTCCCCAGGTTTTAGCAGAGAAGTACAAGGCTACATTTGAAGATTGACTCTCATTCATTCATTCCATAAGACTTTCTTAGCTTTTGCCATGTGCAAGCCTCCTTTCCACCCCAGAGCATTGCTAAATACCTCTATCTTGCTAACCTCACCTCTTCACACATCTCCCAGCTGTCCTTCATCACTTGGTTCCCCAAGGACCTTGACTCTGTGGATCAACAGGTTACCCTACAACCCAGCTTTAACTGGAGATATAACCCCCAAGTTTTTAACCTCTGCTGTCTCATGACTTCTGAGTCACAAGATCTGAAAGGAGCTAAACAAAGGGTTACCATGCCTGTCCCAAGATAAAGGTAAATGGCACCCTCTCACCAACCTGCAGCTAGACCCTGATTCTGCTTCATGGAAGTCTGCCTCACCCCACCTGTGCATAGTACTCTACTTCTAGCCCTTATAGTTCCACCAACATAAATGGTACCGGGATCACATCCACAGTCCGTGGATTGTCAGCATCCTCTGGGGCAGCCACATCATCTGGGGCTGGTGGGAGGGCAGGAGAGGAGGGTAAGGGCCCTTTGAGGGCAGTGGCTTCATAGTCCATGAGGAGTAGGGGGGTCTCCAGGACACCAGAGGAGAGTTGGCCTGAGGCCATCTCCTCCATGGTAATTTCAGAGGCTGGCAGAGGAGCAGGGGGAGGACTGCCATCTGGGGCACTAGAATAGGCTGATGTGACAGAGAAAGTGCCATCCGACAGCTCCGAAGGTGAAGAGACACTGCTCAGACCTGTTAGGGAAGAGGGTGAGGGCAGCAGGAGCCATCAGTCGACTCTCCTGCCTCCCCCATCCTTGTGCTCAGTCTGTCCGTTCTTGCTCCTGTTATCTTACCATCCCTGCCTCCTCCTTGACTTGCCGCCTCCCTCACTCTGTATCCCATCCTTTGACTTTGCCCTGGCCTATCCAACTGCCCACCTCCCTCTCTCAAAAAGATTGGGGGCAGCCCTCACCGGTGTCTGGGCTGGAGGAGGGTGGTGATTGGGCAAGTGGGGGTTCAAGTGAAGCCTCCTGTCGCTGCAGTTCCTCAAGGCAGCGAGCAAGGCGCACATGACCCCGGGAATGAGCCACAGACAGGGGTAGACGGCCCAGGGAGTCAGGAATGCTCAGCGCCTGTCGGTTCCAACGGAAAAGGAGCACAGCAGCTTCCAGGTGTCCCAGGGCACAAGCCCACATCTGAATAGGGGGCAGGATGAGAGAAGACGGGAGTGGAAGTGAGGCTTGGGGTTTTTCTTTGAGGTGGCCAGGTCTTCTAACCCTAGCCCACCTCACTCCCTGATTCCGTCAAAGGATCTTCCCTTTGAAGTTGCCCATTAGCCCACATGCACTCAGGAATCTGGCATCCTCACCAGAGGGGTACAAGAGAAATGATCCACATTGAGTGGGTCAACCTCTTGCTCTAAGTCCAAGCTTCCAGTCTCCACACTCCTGGAGGGTTTGAAAGAGGTACAAGAGAACCCAGTCAGGGAAAAGGTAAGCAAAACTGGAACATTAAAAGTAAAGAGACAGAGGGATGAGGCAATCAAAGACATTAATCAAGTCAGAAAGTCAAAGTGTCACGTCAGGGGATATTAAAGTTCCCCAAAAATGTAAGTCCTCCCTGAGCCCTTCCCCCTTCCCACAATGACCCCAGCTCGCTCTTGCAGGGCCCCAGGTCGTCCAGTTCCTCCTCAATCCCCTGGCACTTCTGCCTCAGAGGCTGCCCAGTCCCCTTTCAGCTATCCCTGCTCACCGCCACTGGCTCAGAGTCTCGATGAGGCGGGCGTAGCCCTGGGCAGCAGCCAGATGCAGAAGGCTCATGCCCCGGAAGGGGCTTCCATGGGCCAGACGTTCAGGACCCCTCCAGGTGGAGCGTGGGATCATGCTCTCTACCAAGACCACCACCCGTGCCTCGAACCCGGGTCCCTGGCCTTCATCCTGCAGTATACAAACCCTTATGTAGAGACCACAGCACCTGGTCCCCTGGCTTGGGACAGCCTCAGCCACCCCACATCTGTCCTACCACCTTCCAATTCTAACCCCTCCCCATGTTTTCCATTCTAGGTTTCCACCACCCAGACCTTTGGTGGCCCATCAGTTCTCAGTTCCAAGTTCCTGTATGATTTTAGTATCCTCTACTCCCATAGCCACTTCCTCCAGCTCATCTAGCAGCCAGACCTCACACACTTCTGCCCACATTGTGCCTTCACATCAGCTCAGATTAGTGCCATATCCACACATGGATTCTACCCTTCAGAAGCCAGAGTCTTCTCTGAGTCTTTCCCCAGCCCTGTTTTCAGAGACCTACAGAACTCTGAGTCTCAACTCTGACCCCTCCCCCACCCGCTCCTTCACCTCCACCCTTCTTCAGACCAGAAATAGTCTGAAGCCTGTCATGCCAAGAGGATGCCCAGAATAGCCATTCTTGCCACGAGGTGGGGGTGGGAGCAGGGTGACGTCAGGGAGAAGGAAGACTGGCTGAGGAGGCTGGGGACACGAGAGTGAGGAGAGTCATATGCTAGAGCCATTTTCTTTAGGCAGGCCCTCTCTCTGCTCCCCACTGTAGACCACCTCACTCCTCATGGAATTACTTGAATTGGAAGAGCATCAGGACCCTGGCAAGGTGTATGCCCAGCTGCTGCGATCTCTGCCATCCGCTTCTCCATCTGCTCCAGTCGTTCCAGTATGGACATCCGGAACTGGTTGTCTGAGGGAGAATAGGTATGGGAGGCTAAGTGGGCAGGGTCTAGGTGATGAACACCAAAACACCAAAACTGGACCTCTCCCATGATCTAGGGGTGAAGATACAGAATGATATTATTTTCTCTTCCCTAAAACAATGACCTTTTACCCACTCACCTACTAAATAAAGCACACCAAGACTCGGTCCTTAAGCTAGAGCTCTTACTGCTACCCAATAGACCTAGAACCAAGATCCAGAACAAAGACTGTTTCTTTTAAGATATAGAGATGGTAGGAATTCCCAAATGGTTATCCAGCACCCAGCTGCCCCAAATTCCACATGTCCACACTCTCCCTCCCAGCCTTTTCCTAAGTGAAACGTTCCGTCAGTTGTTGCCCCAGACACTACCTTTGTCTCCCATGCTGAAGCTGATGGATCCCACAGTCCCTCCTCTCTAATAACTACTGCCCCAAAGAGCTCAAGGACTTTGATTTGAAAAGCACCACCCCCTCTTCCTGGTCCCCTGCAGCTGTCCACAAAGAGTATGGCGGGGGAGGGAAGGTGACAGAGATGGATAGCCATGTCCATTCCTCCTCCTCCTCCCAACCCCATACACAAATACACACAGGCACACCTGCACGTATACACACAAACACACAAACCCCACAAGCTATATCTGTCTCCTCTTGAGATCAAACAAAGACAAGGAGGGGAGGCAGGAAGGGATCAGAGCCATGGGAAGACAGGCACAAAGAAACAGGGCGAAGGCTGGAGATATTCTGAGATGCCATGGCGAAAAGAGATGAAGGTACAGAGGTGACAATGAGGGAGAGGGGTAGAGAATGATGAACAGCAGCTCAAGTAAAAAAAAAAAAGGGAGGAGAGAGAGTGGAAACGATAAATAAATAAATAAATAAATAGTGAAGGAAAGGAGGAAAAGGACAAAGGGTAAGGGGAAAGTACCAAACAAGCAATAAGAAAGGAAGATAAGAAAGGCAAGTTGGTTCAAGAATAAATAGGAAGAAGGATGGAAAAGACCCATAGAAGAGATGGTAAAACAAAAATTATACAGGGACACAAAAAATAAGATCATGAATAGTCACAGAGCAGGACAAAGAACAGGACTGAGAGGTATGGTGTCAGAGACAAGCAACTTGACACACATGCTTGGGCTTTGTGACTGGGCCAGCTCCAAAAGTGAGGTGGAACTAGGAACCAGAGTCCCTGAGAGAAAGAAATAGGGATAAAGGAAGACAGAGACATAACAGGAACCACAGCAGAACTGAAAGAAGCAAGAGGTAACAACAGAGACATCAAGAGTAAGAGACAAAGAAAAGCAAGGATCAAGAAAGTTGCAGGTACAGATAGAAACAGTTCTCAAAGCCATAAGAGAGATAACCAGTAAAAGGAACAAAAACAATCCCAGATTTAAATTCATAAATACAGCTGGACGCATATGTATGTATATGTGTGTGCATCTGTGTGTGTTTGTATAAGAAAGTACACCATGATATTAGCAGTGGATATCACTGAATTATGGGAAATTTTCATTTTCTACTTTGTGCTTTTCTGTAATTTAAACATTTTCTAGGCTGGGAGTAGTGGCTCACGCTTATAATCCCAACACTTAGGGAGGCTGAGGTAAGAGGATTGCCTAAGCTCACGGATTTGAGACTAACCTGGGCAACTTGGCGAGACCTCATCTCTACAATAAATCAAAAAATTAGCCGGGTGTGATGGTGCATGCCTGTATTTTCCAGCTACTTGGAAGGCTGAGGCAGAAGGATCGCTTGAGCCCAGCAGGTCGAGGCTGCGGTGGCCATGAGCGTGCCCCTGCCCTCTAGCCTAGGCAATAGAGTGAGACTCCAATTCAAAAAAAAAATTTCTGTAATGAACACGTATCTTTATAATCACAGGGGAAAACCAATAGAAATTTAAATACACATATAAGTATATATATACTCGTGCATAGCACCTGTATATTGCTTTAGATCCTAGAATCCTACCTCCTCAGCTTCTTGGCCTTCCTTTTCTAGATCCCATCCTTTAAGATGGAGAGGACAAGGCAAGAACTAGGATAAGGATACTGCCAAGATTCTTGGGAAAGAGGAGGTGAGGAAAGTTTGTTGCCACATTCATAAATGATCAGTAAAACAAGATTGAAAAAAAGGTGGTCTGGTGGGGACTGAGTGGTGGCCACCTGAATCCTGAGGGTCCTAGGAGCATGTCATGTTCAAAGGTTGTGGGCCCCACACTTGGTGTCAAGGGGTTAGGTACTCACCGTCTAGTGACAACCAGTCAAGCTGAGTACTAGGCAGAGACAGAAATCGGCGGGCTCGATACTCAAAGAGCACAGAAGCAGAAAGGGGTCCCTCCCGCCCTGCCACCTGTAAAGACACCAGCCCTACCTCATGGGCTGGGGAGGACAGAATCAGCGAGAAGGGCTCTTTTTCCCTGGTTCCTTCTCTGGCCACCTGTGTCAGAGCCACAAACTCACTCCATATCTATATCCCCCACTCCCCTACTGTGGGCCAGGAAGCCTGTAGCTTCAGTGGCCTTGGCAGTAACAGGGAAAGGAGTCCATTCATTTAAGAACTTAATACCCAATATGGGTCAGAGACCCCTTGGACTCTAGACCCTGTAGTTAAGGATGTTGACATTTATGAACAATTTGACAGCAGATAAACCCCTTGATCCCCAGATCAGAGTCTAGAGGTCATGACCCTGTTACTAAAATGGGGGAAAGAGGAGCTAGCTGCTCACAAATAGTGTCCAGTGAGAATGTCCCATGATATCAGTGTTCTGTGGCCCTCAGGATGGAACCACCAGACCCTGATTCTAAGACCAGAGGCTGAGACTTTTCTTCCCAATCCCCGACTTCTCTGATCTCATCCCCCTTCCTTCTACATGTAGTTGAATGGAGCCATAAATATTGGGGAAAACCCACTCATAGACAGCAAAGCTGTCAACCTGTCATTTTGGTGGTTCTTAGGGTCCCACAGTAAGGCTGACTGTTGAGTGCAGCGTAAAGCCAAAGTTTGTGGCAAAAGGGCAGAGATGAGCCTGGGAAATAGAGTCTAGCCAGTGCTGTACAATAAAACTCTGTGCAATAACAGAAGTGTTCTATATCTGCCCTATCCAATAGTGTAACACCAGTCATGTGTGGCTTAGAGCATTTGAATTGCAGCCAGTGTGACTGGGGGGTACCGAAGTTTAAATATTACTTAATTTTAATTAAACAGGCACATGTGGCTAGTGGTTACTATACTGACAGTGCCAGGTCTAGAAGCCAATGTCCTTCAGTTCTAAGACTGTTCAGAGGAGACCAATAGTTCTCCTTTCTCATTCTCCCTGGATTGGGATTGGAGACTCTGGCTCCACTAAGCCAGAGAGCCTGGATGGACATTAGAGATCCTTTTGGTCAATACCTGATCTTATTGAAGAGAAGGCCAAGGACCTCAGGAAGGATCAGACTCATCTGATTAACACTGGTTAGCTAGTGAGTAGATTTCTTGGACCAGAACCTAGGCTTTCCAACACCCAAGGCCAGGCTCTCCTGTCTACTGGAGGAGCTTGGCACTCAACCTCAGGACTGGATGAAGTCCTTGTACTCTCAGAACAAGCCATTTGTTCCCAGTGCTTCCTGGAAGCCTAGAGGTCCTGATCTGTCCTAATTGCCCATATGTCAGTCGCTTCCCCTACAGTTCCCAATCCCCATACCGGGACAGTAGCAGCGTAAGACACCAGGCTGGACAAGTGAGGCTGGCACTGCGATGTGATCAAAGACACAGGAGTAATGCTCAGCGGACTCTGTCCAAGGACCTGTGATGAGCACCTTGACCCCACCCTGCAGACAGAAGTCAGAAAGCACAAGACTGGAGTTAGATATTCACTTATTCACTCATTAATTCATTTATTCAGATCCTTAAAAAGCATCTATATGGCAGGTCCTGTGCTAGAGTCTGGGAGTACAGGGTGTGGACAGGACCCAGTGGGGTAGGTCTAGGCTATCCCTCCCCCAACATTCCTGCCAAGTGGTTATTTGATCTCTACCTGAATCTGCCAGAAACGAGGAATTTAGGGGCCTCCCCCAAGGCTACCACATAGCTGTCATCAGGAGGAAGTTCTCTTCTTAGGCTAATTAACCCCCACTGTAGTTCCTCCTTTTCCTTTCAGAGGCAGCATAAAACAAAACTTCTCCACTGCTTAAAAGTCTTTCATCAAATCAAAGTCTGCAATCATATCCCCACTGTATTTGTTCTTCTCCAGGCTGAACAGCCCTAGCCCGGGGTCCCTCCCCAGGGGAATGTGGTCCCCATAAGACTTCCACAACCACACTAACACATGGAAGGGAGAAGAGAAAAAGAGTTAAGTCAGTGAGGACTATGTAAGAATAGGGGTTGGGAAGAGAGCTAAGAAACCATGAGTACTGAGGGAAACCAGGTTGTAGACCATGAGGTAAGAGTTAATACAATTTGTTTTGGGGAATCAAAAAACAAATGGGATGGAGAAGGGAGGAGATAATCTTGAGACTCACCTCTGGGTAGGACCACTCTGGGGAGAAGTCTGTGATGGTGCTAAGAGCAGGAGAGAGCTGGGAGGTTGGGGCAGGGATGCTTGGAGCTTCATCACTGATGAGTTCTCCCATAAGGTCTGGGAATGATGAAAGACTGAAGGGCTCTAGTTCGCTGGCCCCACCAGGTCCTCCAAATAAGGCCTCCCCTCTTCCTACCCTGCCTGATGGCTCCAAGGGGGGAGGTGAAGGTGGAGGTGAGGGAGGGGGTGAAGATACAGGTGGGGCAACCCCCTGGCCCTTGAGCCCCTCCCCACTGTCATCATCTTGGATGAAGAAGCAGTTTCCTCTTCTCCCACCTGCTCCTGACTGAGGAGGGGGACCCCGAGCTACTTGGGGCTCCAGGGCGGCGGCAGGCTCTAGGGCAGAACAGGGGGTATGGGCAGCCTCTGCCTCAGGGAAATCTGGGCTTACTCCCTGCCCTCCTCCATATGTTTGGCCCCTCTGGGGGCTGTTGAGAAAACGATCAGGGTCAAAGGCAGGACTAGGAGGAGCTGGCTGGGCAGACGGCTCAGAGCCTACAACCACAGCCAAGCTCATGGAAGGCCTAGGATCAGCCGGGGGAGTCAAGTGCCTGGTGGGTGTCAAGCCCCCAGCACGCTGTTCCAGTCCCGTCAGGAGGAGGATAGCAGTACCTCCTCTTGATGAACCCCCTCGAGAAGTGGGAGGGCTAGGTCTGATTTCTAGGGGTTCAGCAAAACCTGATGAGGAGGAAGAGGAAGAAGAAGATGGGGAGGTATGTGCCTTGGGGAGCTCTGAGGGAAGTGGGGCTATCAGTGGAGGAGGCTCGGGAGGATGAGGGTGGGGGATAGAGGTCAGGGTTAAAGCTCGGGGCTCCACTTTGGGAGAGATGATACGGTGTTTCGTGCTGCTGCATTTGTGGGTAAGGCTCCCAGAACCTGGAGTGGAGAGGAGAGACGGGATAAGACACATCCTTCTGCAGCCTTCTCTTTCTAGAAGCCCTTATAAAGTATTCCTGCAATTTCCATAAAGAACACAGGTGTAATACTGATTGTGGCCACTGGAAGGCATCAGAAATGTCTGTTCTCCACCCCTACTCCCACTACCCCTCCCCCACACCTTTCCCCTCCAAATAAACAGGACTGGAGGAACACTGCCAGGGAGAACTGAGGGCTTGGGGGAGTAGCTGAAAGCAATAGGCAAAAGCATAGAAAAAGGACAAAAGGAAAAAACCAAGGGGGTGCCTAGGAATAAAGCTAGGGCTGGGTGTAATTGGTAGTGCTGAGGAGATGGGAATTGCTAAAGGTAAAAGACAGAAAAGGGCATGGGTTGCCAGGACCACTGAATAAAAGGAGCTGGGGCCAGGGTGCACCCAGATGGGAAGGCCTCTATACCTCTGGCCCATCTTTCTGGGACATGCAAAAGACTTGCAAATCAGCATGCAAATCCCATCAAGTCAGATATCTCCATAGCTTGAGTAAGAACAGTATGACAGGCCAGGCATGGTGGCTCATGCCTGTAATCCTACCACTTTGTGAGGCGGAGGCAAGAGTATTGCCTGAGCCCAGGGATTCAAGACCAGCCTGGCCAACTTGGAGAAAACTCGTCTCTACAATAAATCAAAAAATTAGCTGGGTGTGGTAGCATGTGCCTGTAGTTCCAGTTACTTGGGAGGCTGAGGCAGAAGGATCACCTGAGTCCAGCAGGTTAAGGCTGTGGTGGCCATGAGCGTGCCACTGCATCCAGCCTGGGTGACAGAGTGAGACTCCAACTCAAAAAAAAAAAAAAAAAAAAAAAAAAAAACATGGGTTAAGTGGATCACCATGAAAACAGCAGCATTTGGGAGGAGAAGGTGATTGGATTGCATGAGCTAGCGGGTGCGAGAACCCCCCAGACAGGCGCTACAAC
>CAUYQG010069797.1:0-35697 GCA_963574415.1 Tarsius wallacei
GAGAGGCAAACTTGCCTCGGGGCACACAGGAGGAGACCCACAGCCTGGCAGGACATCACAGTGGCAGTAGAGATGGCAGCGATCTCAGCAGATCTTGCTTGCAGGGGCTTCAAGGTCTGAAGTCATGGATCGCCTCAGGCAAAGGTAGTGCAATGTGTAATGGATGAAGCTGCTCTGTCTGCAGCTTCAGGGGTTGTCCAGACTTCAGCGGTGGTGATGGCTGAGCTCCAGGTGAACAGCAGACTGCCGACGATGGAATCCGCAGCCTCTGGGGAGGGAGCCAGAGACCTTCTGCATTCTCCTTTGCAGAGGGTCTCATAGACCAGGCTGCCCTGTCACTATCTTCTCCCTCCTCCCCTCGGATTTTATTATTTTATATCCTCTTTTGCTTATCTTAAGTGTCTTTCTATAGAACTCAACTACAATTTTTTTCTTGACTGTTCATTTTTAAGCTTCATGAATTGTTTCTGTTTCTTAATTTTTAATTTTTAATTTTAATTTTTTTGAGTTGGGATCCCACTCAGGTTGGAGTGCAGGAGCACAATCCAAGCTTATAACAACCTCAAACTCCTGGGCTCAACTTCCTGAGTAGCTGGGACTGCATCTGGCTAATTTTTGCATTTTTTGTAGAGGCAAGCTCTCATTACATCGACCAGGTTGGTCGTGAACTATTGGACTCAAGTGATCATCCAGTCTTGGCCTCCCAAAATGCTGGGTTTATAAGCATGAGCCACTGCACCCAGCCTTTCTTCAATTTATTAACTCATTTATTGATGGAGGTGAAGTACCACAAAATCATTGGAAGCTATTCTCCAGTGGGTTTTCCTTGAGGATGATCTTAATGGCCCTCTCACTAGGAGATTGCAAAGAGTCTTTGAAGCTAGTTGCTTTCTCCAGAGAACATCTTCTCATTGTTCTCTACATGTGATGAGCTGAGGCGTCAATTTGAGGATCTATGTGTAAAGACATTCAGTGTAGTCTTTCCTTTCAATGTGTCAACTTTCACTTTCTCCATATGTCACCCTACTCTCAACTACAATTGGTGTCCATGAGTCCTAAATTTCTCTTTTCCTCTGTAATGTAACTCTCTAATCTTTGTGCGGTTTCAGTTAAGGCACTCTGTTAGCGGATCACTTTTGGAGAAAAAATTTTGAGGTCATACTGGCATCTCATGTAGTTTTTCAGCCAACCCTTATATTTTCAGTCAACAAATGATCCCACTCTACAAGATATAAATGCCTCCAAGTTTTGAGAATTTCTTGGGTCCTACAGTGCAAATGACCCTGCTTGAGGCTTCCTTATTGCAAGCTTTGGTTTTCTACCATCTCAGGTTGGCTTTGTTAAATATCACTCACCCACCAGTTCTCCAGTTTTCAAAATACTGTTGCTCTTATTTTCTCTTCTTGTTTTTGTCCCTTTAAAAAGTTTAAGTCATTTAAAATATCTTTACTGTCATTTAAGTGGAGTTTTTTGGAGAAGCAGGAGTAAACAAATTTTTAATCCATCATCACTTCCTGCTGTCTTTCTTTAATGTAATGCAAAGACTTTCTTCACTGTAATTTCAAAATATTATCATAAAAACTAATTGAAAATAGGCCTATTTTATTTAATAAAATCTAATAAACATCTATCATACATATCTACAAATATATGTATAGGAGATGCATACAGTTGCTCAAAGATCAGACCTTAAAGTAAAAAAGTATTTCTTATTTGTGCTTACAAGTTAATACAGACCTGTACCAATGCTAGATGCTAAAAATAGATAATGCTGCAAATAAGCAACTGTGCATTCTGTAGTTTACTGGATATAAATTACTTTAGTTCATGAAGGAGACATTTATTGGCATGTTCCATGCACTAGGTTAGTTGCCTGGAATACATTGTTGAATTAAATATAGTTCCTCACCTCAAAAATAGTTCATGCTTTCTGTGATGTAGCATAATTTATAAACTTTGTTGACATCTGGAAAACAGGAAACCATTAATCTAACTGCTACCTCAAAGAATCTCTCTTCAATATTTAAACAACAAAAGATACTTCGATTGTAGAAACATCCTGTATCAAATTGTTGAACGGCTGTAAAAAGCATATTATCTAGATTAAATTCACTGACATGAACTAAAGACCTCTACTATATGGTGAACCTTGACTTGAGCACTTTTACCTACTTTATTTAATCACTTGAGGTAAGTAGAATTAATTCTCTGAAGCAGAAAAAGAAAGGTAAGAATGGTTACATTATTAGTAAGAATGGCTACATTATGTTGTGGTAACAAAGAGTAAACTTCATACAAACTACCTATAAAATTTCAGTGGTTTAAAGAAAAAAAGTTTATTTATTATATACTCCCACTAAATGATCAATGAGATTGCCTTTCTCATGTAGGGCCCCTGACTCCACTATCCAAACCATTACTGATTATGGTTGAAAAAGCAATAATCTACTTGTCCTTTTCCTAGCTACTTTAGCTCATAACCTGTTGACAACTAGCTATATAACTCATCCTAAATTTAAGGGGGCAGGGAAGCGATCCCCTTTCCTCTGCTTAGAAGTAGTTGTAAACATGACATTAGTGAATAGTTGTCATGCTTAGGCGACTTTATGGGTGCCTTATAACCAGAGTTTAGGGTAGACTGCCATTCATAAGACAAGTATTTCCTATACTTACTGGCCTCATAATTCAATCCAATACTTCTCAAACACTGTACTCAGACACTTGATCATGAATGTCTGTTATTGCCAGACAGAAACCAGGAACCTCACTGAGAAAGGGACTCTGGGAAACAGTTCTAGGCCTCTTCTCTGAAATGCACAAGAGCCATAGAAATAGATGGGGTATTGAAGTGCTGTTCATAGACAATGTAGTATACTCAGGAAAGTTAAGTAACATGTCTCAAGTTACAATAGCAAATACACTGCCAAACATCCTTTATGGGATGTTTTGTAACTGCAAGTTCAATATTATTTTCATTATGCTGTTTTCACTTAGATTTTATGCAATTATAATATTCACCCTACCCTGAGAGAACTTGCCCTATTATTTGTATCTTTTTATAAGTGACAATATTTTTTGCTTAAATATACTTTTAAAAATTAGTACATAAAAAAGTTAAAGACAGTGCAAACTTAAGGACCTTGATCCCTGATAGAAAAAGTAGCCTGAGAATTAAAGAGGATAGAATCTAGGGATACCAGAGCAGAATAGAGAGACACGTCCCTGATCCCAAATGAATGAGAACATCAGAAATTTGAAGTAGAGAGTGAAAAGCAGACACATGTGGGGTTCCTGCAATTATTCCAATGAAACAAAGCTCTGCCAAGAATGAGATGGTAATGGATTGAAGTTTGAAACTGAAGGAATGAGGTCTAATAAATAAGGTCCTAAACTTATCACTGTGCACTTACATTGGCAGCACTGTATAAACAACTCAGTAAGGTTTCATAACTTTGGTATGTCAGTGTCTCACAACTGTGTTTGCGTCGACGTGTGGTGGTGTCTTGCTGAGTGGTGTTCATTACTGTCGTTACGTGTTTTTGTGTGCTGCTGTGAGACTGTTGGAGCTTGAATTAGAGCAATGGATAAACATTAAATTTCTTGTTAAACTTGGTAAGAGTGGAAGTGAAATTAGGGACATGTTAAGTCAAGTTTATGGGGATAAAGCCATGAAAAAAGTGGCAGTGTATAAATGGATTAAACATGTTTCTGAGGGGAGAGAAAGTGTCACTGTTGAAGAGAGGTCAGAATGGACAGTAGTGAGCAGAACTGATGAAAATATTGCAAAAGTTTGTTGAATGTTGCTTCAAAATCATCGGCTGACTGTGAGAAGCATAGCAGACTAAATAAACATCGATAGAGAAAGAGTTAGGAAAATCTTAACTGAAACTCTTGGCATGAGAAATGTATGTACAAAAATGGTCCTGAAGGAGCTCTTGATCACAGCAATGCACCAGCTCACACAGCACTGTCTGTGAGGGAGTTTTTAGTCAGTAAACAAATAACTATATTGGAACACCCTCCTTAGTCACCTGTTCTGGCTCCCAATGACTTTTTTCTTTTTTTGGAAGATAAAGGAAATATTGAAAAGAAGACATTTTGATGATATTCAGGACACCAAAGGTAATACAACAAACAGCTCTAATGGCCATTCCAGAAAAAGAGTTCTAAAATTGCATTTTTGGGTAGACTAGGCACTGGAGTCAGTGCATAGCTTCTAAAAGGGGGTAGTTTGAAGGTGACCATAGTGATATTCAGCAAGGAGTTACGTAGGACTTTTTTCTAGGATGAATTTGCAAACTTAATTGTCAAACATTGTATGAGATGGTTATGGGTCTGGGAGAACAGGCCGAATCTGAGGAAGGAGCACTCGTGTTGAGAAGTGGATAGACCCTGAGGAGAGGGAATGAAGGTTGGATGAAGGACAGAGCTGGCTAGGGAGACACGGACTTGGGAAATAAAATGATCATGGGTAATGGTTTAGGGAAAGGAGACAAAGGAGAAGTGTGAGCGATTATCGTATGAGTCTTAGTTTTGGGGAAAGTGAGGCCAAGAGTGGATGCTGAAGTGAGGCATATGTGATGAGGGATGGGTAACTGAAGTCGTCAGAACCAAAAGTTTTGCTATAAGCTGGAGAGAAATGCATCAGCACCATCAGAGTAGTCACAGACTGGGAAGTCAGGCTGCAGCAGGTGTCTCTGTTCTTCTGAAACAGGACCTTGAGTGAACCATCTTTTGTTAGACTTGGGCCAGAGAAATTGCCATGAATATCATGTTTTCTTAGTGTTCCATGGTTTTCTTCCAAATCAATTTCAGGGAAAGCAATAAACAATGTATAGGGAATATATTTTAATACATATAAATTTAACATGTGCTCTCTGATACTAAGGAAAATATTCTTTAACATTTTTGTGGTGGCAATAAATAAATGGGGAAACGTGTCGAGGAAATTCCAAAGTGTCCACACTTTTTTTCACTTTTGCCTTTTGATTTTGCTCTTTAATTTAAACTGGTGAAAATAATTAAGAGTTAAATTAGTGGAGTGTGGGTATGAAAGTTATTTCGATTTGTTTTATGCACAGCAGAAATATATTCATAATTTTTTCAATAACTAACATGGTAGAGAAGACTTTTTAATTTTAAACTACAGAATCCTGCTATTAATATCTTTGTGGTTTTGTGTGTGTGTTGGGGGTTATAAGAGGGTATTTTTTTTTTTTTTCCTTTCTTGGTTTTGTTTTTTCTTTTCAGGAAGAAAGATTGAAATTTGTACTAAAATCTAGACTTCTTACAAGGTTGCTTAGCTTTATGAAGACTGCAAATATCTAGGCTTTTGGGGCCCAGTGGCCTAATGAATCTTGCTTTACCCTTAAAGTCATCTCTTTTGTTAGAAAGCTTGTCCTTTCAACAAAGGAAAGTCACTGGCTGGTAATCTAATCTTCGAAAAAGAGCTTGGATTTTCTGGCAACAAAACAACAGAAAAGCAGTATTGGAAAAAAATAATACTTGAAACTAAAAGCTGGAAAGGAAGGGGAAAAGAACTCCTTGAAAATAATTACAACTCAGGCAGTTTCATCTGTTAAAATGTTTGGTACTAGGTAAAAGGGCTTGGGTACGGTGGCATCCTTTCACCAGTTCCAATTAGAAACCAGCCCAGAGGTCACCAGTGGAAGGAAGTAACTCAAAAAAGATTTTTCTCTTTAAGGATATTCTTGGTTCTTACTGATGGAAGAATGAGTTACTATTCTAGGATTGCTATATTTGTAGAAATAAGAACAATAGCACAACAACAATTTTTTATTGCTCTGGAATAAGACATGCCACATTTTTCTGTTGGCAAATCATGGTGTTAAGAATCTGATTGATTGTTGTTGTTTTTGCTATTGTCACTGAGTGTCATATTGGCAACCTTTAAAACCAGATGTGTCAGGAAGTGATGTAGAAAGGAATTACCCCACACAAATGTGCACAGATGCCTTTTAAAAATGTCCATGTTTTCAACAGAAAACTTATACTCTTTAGTCTGATATTCTTAATTTTTAAAAATTATATATTTTTGTAATTTTCTCTGAAGTATGTTAGTCCGCTAAGGCTACTATAACAAAATATGACAGACAGGATGGTGTAAACAACAGGAACTTATATTCTCACAGTTCTGGATGTTGGAAATCCAAGATGACGATTCAGGCAATGGAGTTTGGTGCCGGCTGTCTTCCTGGCTTACAGGTGGGGGCCATCTTGCTTTATGCCCCCGTGTTCTTTGTGTGTCTGTGGAGAGAGAAAAGTCTTTCTCTTTTTCTGTAAGGCCACCAGTCCTTTTGGGCACCACTCTTATGACATCATTCAAACTTAATTAATTACCTCCTGAATACCCTATCTCCAAGTGCAATCACATAAAGAGTTAGAACTTCAGCTTAATGAATTTGGGGGTGGGGGAGGGGCACAATTTAGTCCGAAACAAGTAGTTTGCACTCAAAGTGTTAGTGTCATAATAAATACAAAGTCAAGATGTGGGAAATGGTGAAATTCTTTTGATTCTAGGCATTCTTGTTAAAGTAGACACACACACACACACACACACACACACACACACACACACACACACAGAGACAGAGTCAGAGACAGAGAGACAGAAACAGAAGAGAGTTTGCCAATGATGAACTATAAAAGACGATCTCTTTCTGGATCATGCATTATAAAAATCTGAAAGTCACCCTAAAGACAGCATTTGAATTTGCATTGTATATGCATCATTAAGTTTAAGAGATACTACAGCTTACATTTGAGTTTCACTTACTATTTTTAAATACATTTTTAATATGTTACCAGGTTAAATATTTTGTGATCCTTCCAATGCGCCTGTGATTTGAAACTTGTCATTAGGCTTTGGCTGAGGAAGCTGGGTTAGAGCAGTGTGGAGAGAGCAGTAAGTACACTATGAAATTAGAAGATCCGGAGAGAAGTTCCAGCTCTTCCCTTGCAGGAGGTTAAATTAGTGGTTTGGGATATGGACTCCTCTCTAAAATGAGAGTGTTGTATTGGATAAAACCCTAAGGTTTCTCCTGGCTTAAAAAAATCTATGTTTCTATGAAACACAAAGAAAATGAAGAAATTTGCTGTTAGCCAAACAGTTAATTAATAAAAATTGTGGCTTAAAAATTCCTGTTTTCCTGATTTGTATCTAATGGAAATGCACAGAAATACTAAAGCACAGGTGTCAGAGTCCTTCGTGCTAATTCTCTTGACATCATTGAAGTCTTACATTTTACTTACTTCATTGGTAAAAATGCAGAAAAAACATCTCTCTTTAAGGCTTAATAGGAGAAAATACCTGTTTTCTGTCTTATAGACAGACTTGTACTTTTCCTTAAGAAAGAAAAAGGAAAAGATGACTGCAGATGTTTTAGAGAGTGGTTATAAATTCAGTGAGTTATAAACAAGAATAGTGATGGGAATAAAACCCAATGTCCTTATAGGGAAACCCAGACATGCAAAGATTTGTACATGCGCCTTTTATTACAGTATTTTTTTTAAAGAAGCTTGTGGTGGTGCTGAGAGTTTGTAAAATGAGACATGAATGATGTCTAGCAGAATTGAAGCTCAAAGAACCATCTGAGAGCTTTTGTGTTTACACTTGCACAGTGATGGTGGTAAGAAGATCTTTCTAAACAAGACAGAGCAATTTAGAAGGATTGAGAGATCTGAACTCAGCAGAGAGCATGCCACAGTTTTCTTCCTTCCTAAACCTTCATGAAATTAAACTCCTCGTGCTGATAAACCTACTACAAAGGGATTTTGAAAGTTCCTTTTAAGAAATTTCCTCCCTTTGGAATCTTGTTGCCTGTCACTTGAGTTTTTAATGTTGATTCTTTTGTTCCACGAGGCTAATCCACTTGGGTTATTTTCCATGTAGTAGCAAACAGTTTCAATGAGGTAGCTCCCTGAAGCCGGGTAAAAGGGCATATAGATTTTCAGTCTCATTCTTTGTTTACGAATGTTCAGAATATAATGGGAAATGTCCTTCAGTTCATAAGTCATCCCTGTTTTGTCTCCATTCCAAGATAAATTTAGTTTGGAAGAAATTGCAATACAATGCTCAGTCACTTTTGATTTATGTTAGAATACAAGAAAAACTCCACTGCTGGAGGCTTTCTCTAGTGCTATCCTGGGACTGCATGTCTCAGGGCTGCCTTTCAGGTGAAACCACATCATAATTAGTCCTTTGACTACTGCATTGAACTAACACTCACATTCACCCTGTTTTGGGGAGAAACTTCAGCATGTATGGAAAGGGCAGAGATGTTTTGATTTTTAACTTAGAAGTAACCCAAAGGACAGTCATAAGTGCATGATTAAGTTATACGTCCAGATGGTTATGTCCCTGAGCATGTCACATAAAGTGAGAGTATCACTCACAGCATTACTGTTCACAAGAATGTAGGGCTGGGTATAGCTGGTTCATGCCGACAATAAATTGTATGTATGCACATATATTATACACATGTAATCTATATTATATTAACCATGTAATTGAACCCAGATAATACATGTGTCAAATTAATATGTTAATTATATATACCAGTAGCAATAATTTATATTATCATGATATTCACCATATACTTTTTATATAGATTCTTTTCAGTGAACTATTTTTTGAACAGTTTTATCAACTCAGTTCTCATGTTAGTATTGGTGAAAACACTAAAGAAGAGTAAAACACAGTCCTTGATTTATCCAAAACTTTAAAAATAAAAGTGTAATCATGGTCTTACCAGTCTAGGGGATTGTAAATAGCTATATAACTTGAGTAATTTATCAAAAAGAATACATTTACAGTTTACTTTTTCAGTACGATTACTTTTTAGAATACTTATCTAAGATTTTTATAAATTTATGTACAAAATTTTACTGCCTAGTATCTTTTCTTCTTCTTCTCCTCCTCCTCCTCCTCCTCCTCCCCCTCCTCCCCCTTCTCTCTCTCTCTCTCTCTCTCTTTCTCTCTCTCTCTCTTTCTCTCTCGCTCTCTCTCTCTCTTCTCCTTGGTAAAGTCTTGGGTGACCCTTGGCGTCATAGGGAGTTGGTAAGGTAGGTGGGCTTCAGTTACATCTGACTCATTATATAAGCTACTCCCTAAATGGTTCAGTGACCCTTCAGGATGTTCTTTGTTATGGCTCTTCTAGCATAAATGCTTAGCTCTTGGGATGCAGAGAGTAAAATTGCCCTCTTCTATCACATCATTGTTTTGAATTTCCTGTCTTTTGTAGAAAACAGATTATTCCAGTTTCAGTGAAAACCTTAGCCACATTCCATATGGGTACAGAGACTATTTGGAGACATATAACTTGTTTGGGATTGAGGAAAAACAAATACATAATCTTACTAAAAATACAAGTTGTACAAAGTATCATCAGTATTTTGTATTAATTCTAAGACAGAGAGAAAGTGTCCTGGAATTATGCTGAGGGTGGATAGTCAATTGCCTCATTGATTCTACTTTTGATTGACTCTGTGAGAACCTGAAGATATCATGTGACACAGGCTTGAATTGTGTGAAGTGAGCTGATGGCGTTCCCATATTACTTCTTACTGGGAGGGTAGTGACCCCATAAATATTATTATTGATAATGTGAGATTGTTCACACAGTTTTCTTCTATAAAGACAAATGGTTTCATCAAACAATATATTTCCATTATCTCCCTTATAATCACCATTTCAATCTTTTCTACCTAGGAACCCATTCAATTAAAAAGTGGGTTGGGGTAGAATGTTGGGTAGGAAGGATAAGAAGTAGAGAAAAAATATAATTGTTTTTATCCAGAAAGCACAGTTAGATACTTTCAAAAAAAGAAATATCCCATTAACAAATCAGGAACTATCTATCAATAAATCTTGGAGCTGTGTTTGTTGGTTCTTCAACACGAATACTGCACTCATTCTCCCTCTTTGCCATGGAGGCAAAATTTTTGTTGGTGGCACAGTTCTGCCATGTTCCTTTTGCTAGTCTTCATCTTCTAGAAATCATCCTGCAATTTGTCAAGATTTCTAGACAATGAGGAATACAAAGTTGTGCCACCAAGGAGAATTTTAGCTTAGCATGGTCCATATCACCATGTGTTCCCAGTTACCCCAAGGATTTGGTCAAATGATTCTCAAAAGCTATAGACTCAACTTTAAGTGAAATCAAAAAAATCATATTTGTAGAGTATTGTATTTAAGGAAACTTCAGAATTCTCACATACATTTTTTAGTCAACTTATTCATATTTTTACCAAGTTACTATTGGATTGTTAGTATGTATTTGAATAGATTCTTAAATATTAGTAAATAAATAACTATTATAAGTCTCATTGGGCACTTTTTTTCTTTTTAGTTTGTAATGATTTGCTTCTAAAGAGATAAGTGTTTTGGTCAGTTTGGACTGCTGTGACAAAATACTATAGGCTAGGGCTTAAACAATAAATATTTATGTCTCACAGTTTTGGAGTCTGAGAGATCTAAAACCAAGGTACTGGCAGATTCGTTGTCTGGTGAGGACCCTCTTTCTGGTTTGCAGACAGTCAACTTCATGTTGTATCTTAATGTCTTGGAGAAAGTCTCTTATAAGAACACAAATCCCACCATGGAGACTTTACCCTCATGATCTCATCCAAACCTAATGACATCCCAAAGACCTCACCTCCAAATACTATCACATTGGAGATTAGAAATTCAACATACAAAGTTTTTGAGGAACACAAACATTCAGTCTGTTGCAATATTATTTTTTATTTTGTAGATTACATAGATACATATATTAATTTGATAGAGCATAAACTTTTAAAAAGTAGATACAAATACTTGCTGAATGGGTGAATGCAAATGATTTTCTGAGATTATGAGTATATACAGGTAATCTAAACAAGTCTCGTCTTTTTAATATATATCTATTGCTTGGCATATTCACTTGAGACAATCTCTATTGACTTCACAGTATAAATGATGACTATTAGTTCAAAAATCTTACTCATTTTGCATCTCTTTCTCCAGATATTGAGAGTTGTAATATTATTTTTAGTTCCTAAGTAGTTGACTTTGTAGCTATCATACGCCTCTGTTTCTTCTTTTCATTAGCTTTATATATCTTATTTTACAATAAGGACATTATCTCTTCTTTTCTGCATCTTGTCTCTCTTCTTCCTCATACTACCTTCCATTATACAAATCTTTAGTTTCACATTTTCAAGGTTTTAATATTTAAAATCTGTCTAGCAACCAAAACAAATAACCACCCAAATGCCAGTAGTCAAAGGCTCAGGTTTTTAAATTGATGGATAGATTTTATAAGAAGCCTTTAAAAAAAAAAAGTGATTGGAGAGCCATGAGTCTCAGCTGATACACAAAGTGAAACTTTGTGCTTTTACCATCTGAATAAAGGACTTGAGTAGTATTGCTCAGAGGGCCTGATAGATGTAAAGCTGGTGGATACTGAGTGTTGTGTCTAATGTTTTTCTGAGAAAGTTAAGGAGGCTGTAATAAACTAGTGGGGACATTTCACTGTCTTCTGGAAGCAGGGCTAAGGATGAGTAAGTGTTTCCCACTATTAAATATAGTCCAAGTAGGAAAGCAAGCTAGCCCAAAGTTGCTGCCAAAGCAAATCCCTTCCAATAGAAAATTCTGTGTAAAGCAGATTCTTATAAAATTAGAGCTAAGATCCAACCATCATTACTTATGTCAGAGAATTATAATTGGATGTGCCCAACAAGGAGAATTCACAAAAATGTTCATGAGATAAAGAGTAATCTTTAAATATTTATCAAAACTGGAGAACATAAAGATAATTGACAATTATACTAATCAAGTAAAAGATGTGCTAACCCTCTTACCACCTGAACATTCTGTTGCTCCAGCCCCAGAGATTTCCATAACAATAGCAGAGAAAGAGGTGAGAAAGAAGGAACAAAATTTCTCCTGGATGAAAGTGCATATCTAAAGGTAGCTTCGGCTGTTGGGTGGTGTTGATGGTGCTGTATGGGGAAGTCTTACTTAAAAAATAAAATTTAAATGATGATGGATATTACAAGCATTATCATACCTGGACTAAGACTATATTTTGTGACTTGCGAACTTGAAGGGACCCTCTGACATTTATGACTTGACAGTGTCCAAAGAAGCAAAAGTATTGCCAATTTTCATCTAGTTGCAGAAGAACATCATTTTCTCTAATTTAAAAAAAATTGTGGAAGAAAAAAAGCATTTTGACCGTATTGCATGAGTTTCCATTATAAACATACTGGTTTTAAATGTTGTTTAGGTTTAGACCAAGTATTTGCTAGCGTTATATGATTTTTTTTTATGAGATTACTATCACAAATCCTGAGTCACTTAAAAAGAGAATGTTTTAAAGTCAAAATCAGATACATTTTTTTGGTGCATGTCAGAAAAAGAAACAGCTTATATGTGAGATCAGAAAAATACAATATAATAAAAGTTTTTCTAAACTTAGGTGAATGATGAAGGAAAAAAGAGATCTGTCTCACAGGTTAAAAAAAACAGAGAGGTCGGATGCAGTGGCCCAAGACTGTAATCCCAGTACTTTGGGAGACTGAGGCAAGAAGGTTGCCTGAGCCAGAGGGTTGGAGACCAGCCTGGGAAACATGGTAAGACCTCGTCTCTACAATAAAATAAAATAAATAAAAAACTAGCTGGGCATGGTAGTGCAAGCCTGTAGTTCTGGGCTACTTGGAAGGCTGAGGTGGAAGTATTGCCTGATCCCGCAGGTTGATGCTGAGGTGGCCATGAGCATGCCACTGCACTTCAACCTGGGCGATAGAGTGAGACTCCAACTCAAAAAAAAAAAAAAAGACAGAGAAGTAAATGCATCAGCAAATTCTATGACTCCATCTTCTTAATACTTTTATCATTAAAATATTTAGAATCTTAAAGTATATATTATGAATATGAAGATTGACAATTTAAAAAAAGAAAAAGAAGTTATTACAAGAATTGAAATTATTGACATAAAGTAAGAATAACCCATATCAAATATCAAATAAAATAATTATTTATAAATATAAAAATTGATAATCGTATTACATTTATTTATTACCTATACTCCTTGTCAATTAAGACTATTTCACCTGAAAGTAAAACCAAGAAATAATGACAATGGATTAAAGCAAAATAGCAATTATTATCTGCTCAGTAAGAAGTCTAGAGGTGGAAGGACTTAGGATTGTTTTGAAAATTCAACCATGACATTAAGGAACATAGCTCTTTATAACGTACCATTTCACCATACTCAGGAGGCTTATTTTTCTAGTTAATATGGAATATTTATTGTAATGTTATTATTTATAAGGGTGATAGCCAATTAGGTAACATAAAAAAAAGAGCGATTACATTTCCCAGAAGTCAATATCATAAACTATGCATGGGATTTTCACCTTAAACAGGCAAATGAATCCATTTTTTGGGACCACATAGTGTTCTAAGTCAACTGAAGTCCACCTAAATACAATGCTCTATCAGTACTTGTGTCTGAGATGTGTGTAAGAAGCATAAATCTCCTTTATTTTCACCCTTCTTTACCAGGGACCAGTTGCAAGATCTTCTTCCGCACCAGTAAGGGCATGTTATTTATTCCCTTGGGGTCCAACAGTTTGGATAAATGCTAACCTAAAGGTGTCAGATTCTATTCTCAACATCAGATGCCTTGAAGGAGGTCCAATTTCATTGTGTTCCAAGAATCAATGCCAAGAACAGAAGCCAAGTACTGTTGGATTGACATGAAGGAAATTCTATTCTTAGGGCGATTTAGCAGCAGTCAAGGTCCATGGAGCCTAGAGTGGAATAAAGTGCCAGCGATATGGTGGCAAAAGTTATAGAATGCATTTGCCAAGAAGAAAAAGAGACTGTCTTTGATTTTTGTAAGAAATCATTTCCCTCCTTTTTGCTTCTATATGTTTAAAAATAGTCATTGCCTTCAATTTTAGAACTAAAAGACAAAACCACTTAATAACTACCAGATTAAGCAAGTGTGATCTTTGCATTTAAGGATAATGCTTTGTAATGTTAATGTATTTATATCTATCCTATCCCAAAGGATGTCATATTTTGACCTATTTACCAGGTACATGTGTGAACCTCTTGAGTGGTATTTCCAAAGATGATTTTATTTTAAATATCTGAAACTTATTTCAGGATAGAAAATGGTCAAGGAAGAACAAAGTAAGATTAAAGACCAAAGATCATGGTTTTATTTACTTATTTATTTTTGCCTTTCTCTGTCATGAACTGGCTATGTAAATTTTGGCAAGTTTATCGACTCTCTAGACCTCTTCTGCGGCAATGTGATGACTTTGGACGAGATGACTCTAAATTCTCTCCAATAGCAATGGATGGGCTCAGGCTTCCTCATGGTTCACATTCCAGCAGGTAACAAGAAGTGCCACACACTGAACTCTCTTCTTTAGCCTAGCATGAATCTAGCTTTTGGGGAAGAAAGGAAGTTGCTAGTTTTTACTCCACTCTTTCTCTCTTACATGTTGTCACTTGTAAGCTAATTCTATGCTTTTATAAATTTGGTTTCAAGGTTCTGGGAATTTCCCAGCAAAACTGCAGCTTTCCTGTTGGGTTTGTGAGTCTAAAACCCAGCTTCTTTTGCCTCTTTCATTTCTTTTCTCTTTCTTCACCAGAACTGTTTAGGTGCCAAAGGCTACCATATCCTATTTGCTTCCTCTTTTATATACATTAGACTCTGTGTAGAAAAAACATTGTGGGGGGCAGTGCCAAAAAATGTATACACATTTTACAAGATGTTATCTATGTATTACTTCTCAAAGTTGAATTGAATTATGGCAGCAATGTATAGGATTACGTTTGCTCAAAAGATGGCATTAGTCAAATGAATGATAGTGTCACTACACGACAGGCAGGACAGTCGAAGACAATGGCGGAAGCATGGTTGTTGTTCAAGCAGCTCAAGACCATTTTGAAGTCATATTTGAAATCTGAGAATGCTGTAGAAGTACAACAATGGAGGCATGAGTATGCAACAGAACCTCCAGTATGCCTAACAACTGCATGCATTGGTGATACGTTTGAGAAGGGTGGTACTGTGTGAGATGTGCACAAGGGAAGATTGGGTATGCCTCACACAGCAACAAGTCCTGAAATGGTTTGCCATAATCAGAAGTGTCTGGACGCTGATGGTAACCACTTTGAGCACCTCTTGTAATTGCAGAAGTCAAATATGACCTGTCTTTTGTTATTGGTATATATTGAGTATTACAATTTTAATATAGTTTTTCCTTTCTTAAAATGTGTGTACATTTTTTGGCCTCCTGGGTGCATAAATATAGATTCCTCAATGACACATGTTTTGCATCATGCCCCAATAAATCCTTTCATAAAAGCAACAATAAACTGGAGTTCTCCTGGAAGAGTTAATCCAGATTGTTCTTTAATAACCAAGTACAGTGACTTCTTTTTATTTCTGAGGACTGGGAGGGCCCAACAACTGAACGCATGTATCAGGAGAAATCTCAGAAGGCATATAATTAAAATGATCTAGGCCAAGAGTTGAAGCTGGAGGTGAGGGTGACTCCACTTCTGTTATATTGCCTTGTCATCTGTAGCTTGGCATCATTTAATTGGTTCTTTTCTTTATTTCCCTCTCAGTTTGTAGGCACACTTCAGCAGTAGCTCAAGACATAAAGTTTATAGTCTACATTCATTTATGATTGATCTTTGTAGAACAAATAAAAGAAGTGCAACGAACCCCACGTGTCCTGGCTATTTTGTTGGAGGCTCATGCTGTGGCAAGAATAAATTATTGATGGGTCAGCATCAATAAAAGAAACAGGAACTTCACTTCTACTGACTGCCTGTTTTGTGCAAGGCACTATGGAGAAGGCGGAGAGATATAAAATGTGTCCTAAAGAGCTCATAATGCAGCAAAAAATAATCAGCTCATCATAGAAAAATAAAGTACACGTGATAGGCAGGATAGCCCTCTCCCACCAAGATGTTCACATCATAATCACTGAGGCTTGTGAATTTGTTCTATTACATGGCAGGGAGAAATTAAGTTCGCAGATGGAATTAAGGCTGCCTTTAGAACATGGAGATTATCCTGAATTATCCTGCTGGGCCCAATATAATCACAAGCATCCTTAAAAGTGAAAGAAGAAGGCAAAAGAGAAAAAGTTGTGCCAAGTGAGAAAGATTTGACCTGCTGTTGCTGGCATTAAAGATGGAGGAAGGCGCCATGAGCCAAGGAATGTGGCAGCCTCTAGATGCTGAAAAAGACAAGGAAATGGATTCTCCCCTTGGGCCTCCAGGAAAAATACAGTTTTGCCAACAACTTGATTTTAGCCCAGTGAGACCTGTGCCAGACTTCTGACCTACAAATCTGGAAGATAATGAATGTGTGTTGTTTCAAGTCATTACATTTGTGGTCATTTGTTACGGCAGCAAGGGAAAACCAACATAGCACCATATGATTAGTGTCCAATTAGAGGTTAGAAACAGTCAAAAGAGGGAGAGACAATGCGTGTTTTTTTTTTTAAATTGAAAGCACTATTAAAATATAGTGTTCATTCTTTCCTGTAAAAAAAGTAAAAATTTTTTTTTTTTTTGAGTCAGAGTCTCACTCTGTTGCCCAGACTGGAGTGCAGTAGCCGCTCCCGGCCACTGCAGCCTCGACCTGCTGGGCTCCAGCGATCCTTCGGCCTCAGCCCTTCCGAGTAGCCGGAATTATAGGCACACGCTACCACGCCCAGCTGATTTTTTGATTTTTTTGTTAAGATGAGGTTTTGCCAAGTTATCCAGGTGGGTCTCGAACCTGCAGGCTCAGGCAATTCACTCACCTTGGCCTCTCCGAGCGCGGGATTACAGGCTGAGCCACCAAACCCGGCCAAAAGTAAAATTTAAAAGAGGTAAAAATAGTACTTACCTTATAAAGTTGTAACAAGGTTTAAATGAGTTTATGCACAGAAAGCAGCCCACAAATGTTAGGTTTGATTATCGCTTCAGAGTTTAGAATGATATAGTTTAGTTTATGGCATTATATAGCCTAATTTGGTTTAATATATTTTACAGTAGTTCAGTTCAGTATACTGATAAGACTGTAAAATTCTGAATCTGTATATTTGAGAGCAAACTCTGATGTAGTCAATTTCTGGTTGTGGGGCCTTATTAGTTTTAGGCTTTCAAATACTCTGAGCATCATTTTCCCTTTTCCTGAATATAAAATAAGTAAATAAGTCATATGCACACACTAACACACATACATATGTATGTAAGTCAGCATTCAATGAGGAAAGCAGAAACATTGTACATAAATATTAATTGCACAAATCGTTAAAGAGCTGAAAAGCTATATAAGAAATGCTGACCTTTATGGCTGCATAGTATTCCACTGTGAATATGTGCCACATTTTTAAAATCCAGTCCAGCTTCGATGGGCAACAGGAAAACTGTCAGGGGAGGGAAAGTGGGATTGGGATTGAGGGAAACTGCTAGGGGAGCGAGGGACATACCTCATCAACAAGGGTACCTGCATAATCAACGTTTACATACCTAACCTTGAATTGTACCCCACATCTTTATAATAAAAAATACATATTTTATTATAAAAGAAAAGAAATGTAGAGACATCCCAGACATTAGCAGCAAACAGGAAGCCATCAACACTCCCAGGGCTAGAATGCAACAAGGAAGATGGCTTTCCCAAAACCAGATTCTGGATCATTTCTTGCAATCAGTCCATGGAGGGTACTGCTGTGTGGCATAGACTGTGTACTCAGCAAGAGCTGAGTTTGAAAAGAGCTCCCCACTGCCTAACAGAAAGAGGAGAATTGTCTTGGCTTCAACTTCCGTCTACCCTCTACTCTTACACCAGTTCCTTCTGTTGTTTGAACCCAGACAGAAAGGAGGTGAAGTGAGGGTCTGGGGAATGCAGCCCTCCTGTCAAACAGAGTGAAGCAATGGAAAGGGGAGGAATAGACCAGACTGGGAGGAAGCAAACAAAAATGGGCTTCACATTGGTATAAATATAGCCCTTGTATATTGTCTTGTTGTGAAAATTAAACAATTTAAATTGTGTGAAACACTTAGAATGCACTTTATGCCTGGAACACAGCATGTGTTCAATTGATGTTTGCTATTGTTGTTATTGCCTTAACCTTAATTATATAATTAAAGCAATGAAAGTGATGCTTAAAACTTCTCACATAATCTGAGATTGTAAACTACTTTAAATACTTTCAAGTCTATTACTGTTCTCTCTAGGGGGACATTTTCAATGTGCTGAGTTTTGCTGGGCAACACAACATGGTTGATGTGTGCACCAGAGACAATATGATGAACGGGACACAAAGCTAGCATGAGGTGACAAATGCAAACACATCTTCCCCTCACTCAGCTCTGTCATCTTGCTTTGAACACATGTTGGTGAGCTCTACAAATAACTTTTAAATTATCTTTTCAGAAAATTTAATAATAGTGTGCTGGCTGTCTCCTGAGTTTATTTAAGAAACTTATCTACTATATTGTCAGCATGGAAAATTTAATGTCTTGCCAAATAAAATATACATGTAAGTCATTGGTAAGGAGTTTCATTTCTATCTTGTTGCACATGTATGTTTAGTATTTGCATTTAAAAAGACCCCTATATAGTGTCCTTTAATTTCATTCCACATGTTATCCTTTTTAAAACATCTACATCGTGTCTGAGATTCTAGTTTATTTTAGGTCATGGAAAATTCTTGTATGTGTATACTGACTCCTCTCATGTCTATCTTTCCATGTTTTTGCAGAACTCCAGGTCCATATTTAGTTACTTATTGGGCATTGCTACTTGGTTTTCCAGCAGTAAATCATGCCTAAAAGGCAACACATCATTGTTAAGCTCAAATCTTGTGCTCTTGCTTCTGTAATTTATATTTTGGTGAATGAAATCATTTTTTCCTCCCCAAATCAGAGATAGAGAGTCATAATTATGTCCCCCACTCACTGCTTTTCTCTTACTTTCCTCTCCTGACTCCATCTAAACAGTGCCTACTTTGCGACTCTACCTTGTTCTAACATCTCTCGTCTATTTCACTGCCCCCATTTCTACAACCACTGTCTCAGTTCAGTCTTATGCCATCCCTTGCCTGGTTGAGCACTCAAAGTATCTATCTCATCTCTTGGTTCCAATATGTCCCTTTTCCCATTTAGTCTGTCTTTACTGTACAACTGGAATATTTTCACAAACATAAGGCTGATTACAACTTTTCTACATTTAAAAGTATTTGTTTGTTCCCTATCGTTTCAAGTTAAATTTCAAACCACTAGGCTGGCATGCCAGGTAATGAAACCTATCATTGATTAAATCTCCAACATTAAGTACCGCATGTACCCTTTATGGTAATAATATGAAGTTATTTTAGTACTCCAAGTTGCATGCCTTTCTCAAGAATGCCTTTCCTGTAAGTGTTGTGTTATTTAGATGTCTTTTTCCCTGGAAAATTCCTATTCCTGCAATTATCTATTATCCTCCAGTGCTCTCTTTGGTTGTTGTTTGTGGGTCTTACTTACTTGACTTACTAGATTTTGTATTGCATATGCCTCTAACTGTGGTATTTAACATGGTAGCCACTAGTTACATGTTTATTGAGAACTTGAAATGTGGCTGGTCTGAGTTAAAAGGTGTCAATAAATGCAAAATACACACCACATTTTGAAGGCTCAATATGAAAAAAAAAAGTAATAGCTCATTAATTATTTTATATTGATTTTATGTTATAAAATATTTTGGGTATATTGGATTAAAAACATGTTATTGTTAAAATTAATGTCATCTGTTCTTGTTCCTATTAGAATGTAGCTTCTAGAAAATTTAAATTAAATATGTTTCTTACATTTGTGGTTTGCTTTCTACTGGGCAGCTCTTGCGTAGACTATAACAGAATCAAGATACTTTCACAAGTAAAAGCATGCATTTGAAAGAACACTCTGGAAAAAGTCTACATATTTGAACAAGATTAGGAGTACAAACAAAAGTAGAAAAGAAAAATAGGTAATATAATTAGTTTTGTAGTTGAGATTGAGTTGATCAAGAAGGAGGAGCTGGAGGTCCACATAAATCATTCTAACTTATTCATGCTCTAGATAAATCTATTTGTAAATTTTGAATCATGAGTGGAGGAGAAAGACTTTTGAAACAGGTGCACATGATCTCACACCAGTGCCTCTCATTGTCGAACAGAATGAAGAAGTTAGCCATGGGGGGATGAATGCATAAAATGGTCTGGAGTCCTTTATAGGCTCTTAAAAAGATAGCAGTAAAGTACTATTCAAAGAGGAAAGCAAATCATGAACCAATAAATGTTTGCTATGAAGCATTTAAGAAAATATAAAGGCACCCTTGAAAGTTGACAAAATGTTTATATAAGTGAAACACTACGTGGAAGATAATACTGAAGAAATCAGGACAAATAGAAATACAAAATAGGGGAAATGATAGGAGGAAATGGAGAAAATTGAAAGAAGGAGATCATCATAGAATATATTTTTAAAAAATAATTTCAATACCAAGGAACATGGATTTCCTAATTAAAAGGGTCCACCACATGTCCTACACAATAAATAAAAATAGACCCAGACAAAGTAACATAATTGTACAATTTTAGAACAGTTCAGGCAAAGTAAACCTTTAAAAGTTTCTAGAGAGAAAGTTTTATCCAAAGAGTGAAATATCAGAAGGGTATCAAATTTCTTAATAGAACATTGGAAACTGAAGATAGTGGAGAAATACAGTACTTTCAGATTCTTTGCAACAATAATCTATAACAAAACTTTTAAACCAATATCTAGTATGAGTTTAGAAATAAGAGAATTTAATATATGCAAGAACTAAAATAAAAATTAAAACAAAAAGATCCTTCGTGCTCATATACCTTTTTCAGGAGGTTGTGTTCTCCTGAAGTCAGAAAGAAAACCAAGAAGCAAGAAATCATGAGATCTAGCATGAACGAAGTAAAGAACATTCCCAGAAAGATGGAAAAGTGGTCGCTCAACTATAGCAAGCCTAGAGTCCAAGTCTAAAGCTTGAGAATCATGAGCATAAGTCTGAGAACAAGGTATAAGTCTGAGAACAAGGGCAGCAGAAAACTGATGTCCCAGTGCACACAGTAAGGCAGTGAGAGTAAATCTCTCTGACTTCATCCTTTTGTTTTAGGCCAGCTCTTCAACAGACTGGATGATCCCTATCCACATCAGGAAGGGTGATCTGCTTTTACTTAGCCTAATCTTATGAATCCTAATCTTATCTGGAAACATCCTCACAGACATACCCAGAAATAATACTTAACCACATATCTGGGTATCCAATGACCTAGTCAAGTTGACACATACTTTTAAACAAAAATAATTCATTAAAGGAGTTTAATGCACATGTCTTTGGAAAGGACAAAAATGGAGAAAGCATTACGCATCTACTTTTTGTCATAACCAGTCTTGTATAACTCTTAGAGTTTTAAAAAGTGATTTAAAGTGCATGAGTAAATATGATGAATTAGCAAAATGTGTGTGCATGCAAGTTTAGAAAAAAGGCACAGTTAGACATATAGACAGCTACATAAATACAAAATCTATAAGACAACGTCCAATTCACAGCACGTACCAGTACATGGAAGATCAAAAGTCCCAACATGATAATAGAAAGTCCCATTTTCAGTCATGGTTCTGCTCCCAAACTTTAGTTGATGGGGTCCAAAACACTTTTTCAATTTTATTTATACATTATCAATAACTGAATATGGCTTATATAAATTTTACTGAGCTTATAATTTGTACAAATTTTAATACATGGCCTATGTTAAATATGTCTACAAAATAACAAGTTGGACCTAAAAATAAACCTACTGCAAGACATCTTTTATTAAATAATAATAGAAAACATTACTGAATGTTTCATAGGTGTGAAACATTGTCATAAACCACTTTAGGACATTTATATAGTTCCTCATTCAATACTCCTATGAAGTAAGATAGTTTATATGTATAATAGGTTATATATGAAGAACTCAAAACTCAAGAAGTAAAATCATTTTTCCAACATGTGCTTTTAATCCCTGAACTATAAGAACTCTTCTAAATAAGTGGAGATTTGTTTCATTGTAATCATTTTAAGAGGTTTTATTTAATTCATTGATACTATTGCCATTGTTAAATCATATTTTAAAAGAATATGAATCCCCATTTCAGAACTATTTTTCACATTACTCTTGACTATTCTCAACAAGCAGAGATTTTGTTCTTTGAGAATGGATTTGATTTTCCTTTAATATACAAAATTCAATTAGATTCAAGTCTGATCAACTAAGCTATTAATTAACTTAAGAAATGTTCTATTTTGGAGGGCCAAAAACTGCACTTATGAATAAAAATATGTTTTGTGACTAAGGCAATTCCCAAGGAAGAGTTCCAAAAGATGCTTTCCTAAAAATATCTATGACTTTGCATAGCAGTGTTCTGCATGACAATATACATTTGAATGCATCTCTCAATCATCTCTCTGCTCATCCACCTCTCTCTACTTGTTAAAAATGACTAAAGGGAAAATAAGACACACACATTTAGGAGTATGTATGCCATCACATTTGTCTAGTTCTTGCATTAAGACATTTTACTTCTGGAGGACACATCTTTTCTGCTCAGTCTCCTAGAGAGTAATACATGATTATACGTGTTTTACCTTGTATTCTCTAGCACTCAGCATTTATGTAGTGCCATGTCACTGATCGATAAATGCTTGCTACTATGAAGGGATTTGCTATGATAGGCATAAAAATATTCTATGCTTTTGAACTAAAAATATCCTCAAGTATTTGGAAATGGAGTGTTATTGTCCTGTCAGTAGTAAGCATACCTAAATAAAAAAAGAGTGAAGTTATATTTTGAAGGGTATTTCCCAGAATCTAGGCCTTCTGCTTGCTTATCGTGTCTAAAGTTCTTCTTAAAGAGAAATGACAACTACATTGACATATTTTAAAGGAGAAGATTATTTTTGAAATTTCTTTGTCATTTTTGCTCTTCAGTTTGTTCTACTATCCTGTAGGGTGCCTATATATCAGTGGTCCCCAACCCTTTGGCATCAGGGGACAGGTTTTATGGAATACAATTTTTCCACAGACTGGGGTAGGGGATGATTTTGGGGGCGATTCAATCACATGACAATTATTGTGCATTTTATTTCTATTATTATTATATAGTGAAATAATTCTACAACTCACCATTAAAAAGAGGTATGGACAGAAGTGGTAAATAAAATAATGGGCAGGTCACACAGGGACTAAAATAAATGTTGGATTCTGACTTAAAGACCGCCACCAGATGCAGCTGTACAATTGAAGCACATCTGCTCACTTGCCACTCACTGATAGGATTTTGATATGTCTGCAATTGATTTACTATGGTCTCTGTGCAGTCAAACTACTAATGTTAGTCTGTATTTGCAAATGCTTCCCAGCGCTAACATCACTGCCTCAGCTCCACCTCAAATTATTAGGAAGTTGATTCTCATAAGGAGCATACAACCTAGATCTCTCACATGCACAGTTCACAAAAGGATTCGTGTTCTTATGAGAATCTAAAGCCACTGCTGATCTGACAGAAGATGGGCCTCAGGTGAAATGTGAGAGATGGGGAGTGCCTGTAAATACAGATGAACCTTCGATTGCTTAGCTGCCACGCACCTCCTGCTATGTGGTCTGGTTCCTAAGAGGCTAGGAGATCCCTGCTATAGGTGGTATATTTTGTTTTATGTATGTTAATTGTTTTATGAAACTTGTTCCAAGAGAAAATTGCTGTAAAGAACAAAACTGAATGAATCTTTTAAATCCTAAAATCACCATTATTTACATACAATAACATTTTATTTGCTGGTTAAATGAATTCTAACTAAAGCTTTTAGCACATTAATTGAGCAAAGAAGAAATGTGTCACCAAGAAGTCAGAATTACTTCCTGGCCATTGTCTGCCTTCTGATTTTGCCATTTCAACATGTAGCTTGGTGATAGGGTACCAGGTCTATTGATGTGACACCATGATCAGGAGGTGGTAGCACATGTACTTTGCTCACTGTGACAGGCATTCTATGTCAATTAACCAAACATATAACTGCACTCTGATGAAATACTAATGCTTAACCTGCTATTTCAATAGTGATCCAGAACCCATAATCATTTCCCAGGTGGCCCTTCCTATCCCATTTTCTCTTCTGTCAGAAGTGATATAAATAAGGTTCTTTAAGTTTCTGGAAATGAGCAAGGAACTTATGATAATATCCTTCCAGTTTACAACCCTCAGCACAGATTTCTAAATTATGGCTGAAAGTTGGGGAATACATCTAGATGCCGGCTTCATGTTTTTATTACTCCATTTGAAAACTATATGCTATTTTACAGATATTTTGTGATCTCTACTCATATAATCAGATACTGAGTAGCTGGGAAGGCACTCTAACTATAGAACTCACAGACAGAAAGAGACAAGGTTTTACTGGAAAAACTAATGATTTAGTAAGGTAATTGTCTCTGTAGTCTGAATTCTAGTTTATGTTTCATTGATTAAATCTTGCACAATTCCTCCTTCATATCAACAAGAAAATGAACAACTTTCCAGAGGACATCATCTGGCTAAAAGAATGAACTCTTTCATCCTCAAATATAAGAGATAAAAAAGTACAAGGAAAGAGATAAGAATATCTTAGGTAGAGGTGAATTGTCTTATGTAAGAACTAAATTGAAACATTCTACTCATCATTCATTTTTAGGTCCTGGGAGACAGAAATATCTGACTTGTCTAACTAACTTGCCTTTGCACTATGTGGTTTAAAGTCATTATAGAAAGTTGGTACAAATAAATCTCATAAGTTGAGAAAGGTTGAGAAATACAAGGCCTTGGACAAAATACTCAAGCAGTGACATTTTCTATCTTGGACTTCTCCTCTATTTCTTCCACTAATACTCTTGTCTCGTCCTTGACTCTGTCACTAAGGGATCATGATCTGTAATTGACATGCTGAAATTGGAGTGGCAACAAAGGCTTGATGTATTATTTCTTCTGGACATTTTTTGAAGATCAAGAATAGAATTTTTCAGGATGTTAAGCTAAAAGTTGAATCAAGAGGACATATCAACAAAGCTAAGGATATTCTTGGTAAGGAATATTTTTTAATATCTTGCATGTCAAGACCACAGAAACATTCATTACATGTCATCTCTTTGTTTTCAGAAAAAATAACATTTTATCTGCTTCTCCATGTTTTAAGTTCCATGAAAGATTTTAACATGCTAGACACAGCCTACACATTATAACCATTCTCTTGAGAACAAAGAATACTCAAAGGAAATAAAGTGCATGATCTCTTTACTTTTGGGAAGCTATTTGTAAAAGTTATTTGCTTATGTTTTTGTCTTCAGGAGAGTTTAGAAATCACTGGGGAATTACTGTGTAGTTTAATGAACAGTGACTGGATTTAGTAATCAGGGAGATGAAGGACTGAATTCCAGCCCAACTGCTAACTGGCTTTGTGATTGCTTTCGGTTTGAAGTCCTCATCTGTAATAAGAAGGCGCTAGAACTCCTAACTACTTTTGAGTGTGTGCCAGCAGACAGTCTTCAGATTTGGACTGGCCAATTCCTGGAACCCAATCTTTATGATAAATCAATCTCTTGCTCTTTCCCTCTTTCTGTTTCTCTTTACACACACACACACACACACACAGACACACACACACACACACATCCTTATCCTGTTGGTCTGTTTTTTTTTTTTTTTTGGAGAACCTTAACTAATATGAATGTTAGAAATAAAACCACTGATATTTGATAAAACCACTGATATTTGATGGATCTCAATTAAACTCTCATTTTGTCATGTAACAGAAGGATGATGGCTACCTTTTTTCCATTGTTCATATTCATGGTCTCATTATATGTAAGAGAGGCAGGATAACTGGATACACATGAGAACTCAGACAAGTCTTAGTAATCAATATTGAAGTTTAAGAATGATTTATTGGATACCTACCAAATATTTGATTTCTTACCTATTGACCCAGAAATTTTCTTGATTCATGTATTGATTCAATGATTCATTCATTCATTGATATGCTCAACAAACATTGGATGAGTCATTATGTGTCCGACAGTGTATTACTTGCAGAAGCTACATGAATAAATTTCTAGTGGAAAGATACATACATAAGTCATTGTGACAACTGTCACAATTGACATTTGATGTGCGCTAAGTGCTATGAACTGTGCTAAACCTTACACATGAATTATGTTTTTAATGCCTCAGTATGACTTTATGAGAGAGATACTATTATATCAATTTTACAAATGAGCAAATACAACACAGACATCAAGGAACTTGTTTAAGGTCAAATAACTGGTTAGTATTTACAGCTAAGATTTTGAAGTATCTTAGCCACTTTGATCTCAACTGAGGGACATGGGGCATATGAACGGTTCAAAGCCTATGAAGATGAGTCATGTTTCACAGAAGAGATCATCTTTGAGCTGGGATGGTGGGAGAAAATAAAGAAGGACAGACTCATAGGACCCAGTCCAGAAATGACTTTATTTGTTATACTATCATGTGGGAGTAGAAGACATCTAAATCTGTAAAAGGCAAATTATGTCATCTGATTTGGATTTTAGAAAAGCAACTCTGGCAGCTATAGGTAAGAAGGACTGCATAATAATTCAACCAGAGACAAGAAGACAAGTAAGAGAATTCACAGTTGTCTGGGCAAAGCTAATGAGAGACCAAGCTAAGGCAGAGGACTGGGAGGAAGGATTAAGATACATCAAAAGGAAGGTTGAGTGACGTGGAGGATAAATTGGTTTGGAGACTAGTAGGAGTGAGTGGAATTTTGGAGGATATTCACCCTCTACCATTACCATACTTCTATTTGGGGTGACTGGAGGAGTGATGATACTATTCTCTGTGATAGTGACTAGGGGCAGTTTATAGTCTGCTATTGGGCAGGGGCCTGGAATGAAGGGCTCTATCCTGATCGCGTTAAGTTTAAGGAGCCCATGGACACTAAGGAGGAGAGTACATTAGTCTGTTGAATGTATAGATCCAGAACTCAGAAGGAAAGCTGGACTAGGTTATTAATATGAGAGTCATCAGAATTTAGGTGGTGGTTGTAGCCTTTAGAAGGCATATGAGGCCAGTGGCCATGCGTGGTGGCCCCTGACTATAATCCCAGCACTTTGGGAGGTAGAGGCAAGAGGATTGCCTAAGCCAGGGATTTGAGACCAACTTGGGCAACTTGGTGAGACCTTCTCTCTACAATAAATAAAAAAATTAGTCAACATGGTGGCACACACCTGTAGATCCAGCTATTTGGAAGGCTGAGGCTGAAGGATCACCTGAGCCCAGAAGGTTGATACGGCAGTAGCCGTGATCCTGCCACTGTAGTCCAGCCTGGGTGACAAAGTGATATTCTGACCACAAAAAAAGGCATATGAAGACAGAAAGAGTGTGGGCAGAGTAGAAAAGAGGTGCTTAATGTCAGAGCTTTGGAGAACCCCAGAGTTTTAAGACTAGCAAAGGGAGAGGAGGCAACAAGAGACAAAAAAGAGGAAGAGAAAAAGGCCTTTCATTTTTTTAAAAAATTAAGAATGGCAGAGCTATGCAAACTGAAGTACAGTATCCATGAGTTCAACATCTATAAATTTAACCAACTGCTGATCAAAAATATTTGGAAAGAAATTCACAAAATTTTAATTTACCTAGTGCTGAGAACTACAGTGAATTCACATGAATAAAGTGAAGTTGTAGGCATTGTATTAAGCATTATAATTAATCTGGAGATGACTAAATATATAGACAGATATGTGCAGGCTATATGCAAATACTACACCATTTTATATCAAGGACTTGAACATCTGTGGATTCTGGTATCAGTGAAGGTACTGGTTCAATCTCCCATAGAGATAGAGGGATGAATATAAAAGTCTGACAGAACAGAAAGTTGGCTCAGAGGAAAATGTTAACCGTTCCTGGAAAATGAAATTAAATAAAAGTCAGAGAGAAAGTGAATGGCATAACATGCACACCATAAAAGTGATACTAAATATTTTCTTCTGTATTCACATGCTCTTTGAATATTTAAAAGGATAATAAATTTTTTTGACCACTTTATATTTTGCTCTTTCTCGTGATTCTTGGCCATGTGAATAATAATGTATATGACTGCATTTTAATTATTTATAGTGACTTATCCATAAAACATCTTATGTTGCTTGGCCAGTTGTCACCCCAGTTCAATTTCTGTACATACAACTGTGCATTTTTGTTCTAGTGGAAAGATTTTTGAGCCGACTTCTTTCCATCAAAAGCTTACATTTAGCAATTTCAATTGACAAAAGAATTTCCTTTCTTTTTAGAATCTCCCAACTGCTCAGGACTTTGGAATGGCTACATGCATGAAACAAATGACTCCTCTGACATTGAACATTGAATGACTCTACTTTCTCACACATTCTTGGACCATGTAGTGTTTTTCTTGTGCAGGGCCTGTGACCTACAGATGGCCGTGGCAGATTCAATAAATTGAAAAAAATACACAAAGATGTTCATTATTACGTTACTCTACATTTTTCCTTTTCTTCTCGTGGGATTGTTTGACAATGCCTAAATTTGGTGGTTGGCATTTATCATAAAAGATTGGCGGTATAGGAGTTCAGTATACAGAACAGTATTTCAGCATAATTGATTTCCAAATTGTTGTTCACTTATAGGCCCGAGAATCATAAATTTGAGCACAAGGTTGATACATATTTGCCTCAAAAGGGAAAAAGTCTCCTTTGACAGTATAAAGATTTTTGAGGTAGAAGTTGCTTATAAAAGTTCTAGATTTGAGAATGAAGACATAGCATAAAATATTTTAATCAAATAAATGGGGAATTTTTTCTTAGAAGAAATGATAACACTAGTAATCAAATATCTTTCACTAGTAATAGTATCTTAATATTCTTGGGTTAGATTATTGTAACATATACTTGGAAATTAACTAATAATTTTTATTAGTTGTGTAATAGAAGCATATTAATTTTTGTTTTAAGGAAAGGTGACATTGTTTAAAAAGCCAGTCTTGACGATATCAACTTTCCTTAAAACAAAATTGTATTTGCTTCTATTTTGCAACAAATAAGCATTTTTAGTTAATTTCCAAGTAGATGTTATAAAGGAGGAAGGACAGGAGGAAGGATAAGGGGAACACAACAACACACCGGGCACCAGGTCCACTATCTGGGGAGAAAGGGCCCATTAGAAGTCCAAATCTTACCTGCACACAACTTACTTATGTAGTAAATCCTCACACATACGCCACAATTTTAAAATTAAAAAAAAAATTTAAGCTAGCCTTGACATTCCCTAATTTTCTTTCATCTTCTATTTTGAGAAATAATAAAATATTAGAGCATTAATGTCAAGCTTGTCTTACTCAATATGTTCTTCCTGTTGAATTGTCACCTATTAAAATCATGCTAAGAATTTTCTAATGGTGTCCCTTTGATTTTTAGATGCATTTTCATGGCTAATGGATGTGATGTGAAAGAATCATAATAAAACTCCATGATCCAGAGCTGCACTTGGAGAAGACAAGGTAGTGGTTAAGATCAATGTCTTCCAAGTTAAATAGACAAGACTTCCCGTACTAAGTTTTACCATATGATCTTGTGTAAGTTTTATTTTTTTCTTTAAACTCTTCAAAGCTTTGTTTTCTTCATCTGCAAAATGCTGATGCCTAGTATCAGCATGAAAATCTAACACCTTGGAAACGTATGCAGTAAGTGGCAGTTTTGGTCAAAACAAACATTTCACATTAATAGAATTGTATTTATCAAGTTACTTGGGAGAGTTATTTAGTAGTCTCTAGAGCAGAACTGTAGTAGACAGGAATGCACACAACCTATTGTGAGAGATGGTGGGATGAAGGTACAGAGTGGAATTTGTCCAAGGTGGCCCAAGACTGTTTGACAATGGGCAGAAGTTTGGCAGCAGAGTCCTGGTTGGAGGTAAGTTAGCTATTAAGTAAGTAGCCATTGTCTTGTTCTAATGATGACCACATGAGTTAACTATGACAGGGTAAGAAAAGATGTTGCTAACTGGGAGGATGATAAACAGGATATAGAATGCAAATTAACAGCTTGGAACTAGCATGGTGGTGAAAGCAACTACCTAATACATAATATGGAGGACACATGTGGGGTGTCCACAGCTGCTCACTTGGCCAATGGAAGTTGTAAACCACACAATTGTGTGCAATTAGCACTGTGATACTGAGGAACAGGGTGGAGTAATGTAGCATCCCAGCCAAATTCCTGAAATCACAACTGGTGTAAAAGCATAAGGCTTCATGCTTAGAAGGACCTAGTGCTTGGTTTAATGCTTTGTTTGGAATTCTTAATACTTTTTGAACATGGAGTCTGCATGCTTATTTTGCACTGGGCCCCAGACGTTTTGTAGGCAGTTCTGTGTATTGTGCCTATTTTAGACATGTGGTTTTCAACCGGAGTCACCTCTCTCCCCACACCCAGGACACTTGACAATGTCTGAAATTGTCTTTGTCATAACTGGTGGCATGCTCTTGGAATTTATTAAATAAAGCCCAGAGATGCTGTAAACATCCTATAATTTGCAGATGAACCCATCACAATAAATAATTACCTAGTCTAAGTACAATTAGTGCTGAGGTTGAGAAACCCTGACTTAGCCTGAAGGCAGTTTTACTCAAAACAGATTTATCTGTGGATCCCTGTACAGTATTATTGTTATCAAATTTGAGAAGGTAAAGGTTAACTTGTAAACTTCAGAGGAATGAAGCTCAACTCAGTACTGTTGCACACTTTGCGTGACATTCCTGCTAATGAGAGGGTGTATTTTTATAAATGAGTCAGGGTATCATAAAATTGAATCCAATGGATGCCAGAGAAGACTCATTTGACTTGATAGCTATAAATAGCTTTGCCAGCAGCACCTTTGTAACTCTCTTTTTTTTTTTTGAGTTGGAGTCTCACTCTGTAGCCCAGACTGGAGTGCTGTGGACGCTCCCGGCCACCACAGCCTCAACCTGCTGGGCTCCGGCAATCCTTCTGCCTCAGCCTTCCAAGTAGCTGGAACTACAGGCGCGCGCTACCACGCCCTGTAGTTCAATGAGGTCTCGGCAAGTTGGCCAGGCTGGTCTCGAACCCGCAGGCTCAGGCAATCCACTCACCTCAGCCTCCCAAAGGCGCGGGATTACAGGCTGAGCCACCGAGCCCGGCCCTTTGTAACTCTTATGAGCCTTATTTTTAAAATCTGTCAGTGAAGAGATGGGTTCAGGCAGCGTGGTCAGAAAACTTTCTTTTCTAAGTGTCAAATCGTGCCTTTTGTTGTAGTTCACTTCTGGGTCATTTTCTATGCGCTCAGGAGAACAACAAGAACAACCAACTCATTCTCTTTACATTCAGTGGTTAAAACAATGCCCTGTTTACAAAAGCGTTTTCTTAAAAATTTTTGGAATAAATGTTATACCATGTGAACAGGGCTCTGTTGTTTCATTCAGCTGTTCTTGTGAACTATAGAGATTGAGCCAAATAACCTTGCACACTAGAGATTATTTTACATGAACCAAAACTGTGGGTTTTTACTCTATGTAGGCAGGATTGCTTCAACCACAGGAAAGCTATTTTATGGCCACTGATATATCACCTAAATCTAAGAATCATGACAGAAATGTGGACAAGTATGAACAGGGATGTAAAAGGATGATGAGAATGTATAGACTCATTCGCATAACTGGAAAAATAACTTAGCAGGCATGTGCTAATTGCTGTGAGACAATTGCAGTTCATTTGTGCAAGACAGTAACAGAGTTGTTTTAAATTTAAATTTTAGAGTATGGAGTTTTCTTTTACATTTCTCCCCCAGATGTTTCTTCCCACTTGGCATGAGAGTTCTTTATTGCTCTTCTGGAAAGACTTAAAAATTAACTGCAATTAAATTACATTACTTCCAAAGGAAATTTAAATGTAAGCAAGGATTCAAAATCTCATTCTCTGCTTTCAAATAGTTTGCATGTTAGTTGTATAGATTTTGCCATCCAATTTGAATTTTAAAAAGCAATTTTTCCTGAAATTATTACAGTGACCAAATTTTAAACACATCCTAAAAGTCAAAACTGCAGAGAAAATTATAAACACTGAAGTCTCTCAACCCTCTCAACATCAAACTAGAGAGGTTCTTAAAAAAAAAAAAGAAAGAATTTAAGAGGCAAAGGTCTTACTATGCTGCCCAGCTGATCTGGAACTCCTAGCCTCAAGCCATCCTCCTTCCTCAGCCTCCCAAGTAGCTGGGATTACAGGTTCAAATCATTGTGCCCAGCAATGTGCCCATGAGAGAGACTCTACATATCAGAAGCACTTATCATCCCTGATAAAACTGTAGACAGTTTACTTGTTATATATAGAACAAACTAAAAGAGACTAAATCAATCCTGTTAAACAGAGTAATTTAAACTTTACTCTTTCTATGCAAACAAGTGAAAGTTTGTTTCCTGAGAATGTTTCCCATATTTACACTGTTTTTGTATTTGTTTTCCTGAAAGTATATAAACAATAACTTATGCTATGTTCTATTAGGCTTTTCTGAGTTAATTATAACTCATCTTTCTGGTCTAAGGAGATTATTCTCTTCCCAAGAAATGTTTACTCCATGAATTAAAAAAAAATTAGATATAAAATTGGAAGGATGATTTAGATAAATTATTCCACAGAACAAAAAGGATAAGAAAAAAGAAATATATAATTTTAAGACATGAATTATGGATTGAATTGTGTCCCTCCAAGTTTATATGTTGAAGTCCTAAACCCCACCCAGTACCTTGGAATGCAATTGCATTTGAAGATATTGTCTTTAAAGTGTTAACTGAGTTTAAATGATAATTAAGTTGGACTCTAATCTTCTATGTCTGGTGTATTTACAAGAAAGGGAGATTAGGACATAGACATGCAGAGGGAAAACCATGTGTAGGGACACAGGGAAAAGACAGATCCCAGCTTTCAGAAGAAACTAAGTCTGCTGACACCTTGATCTTGGACTTCCAGCCTCCATAACTGTGAGAAAATAAGTTTCTGTTGTTCAAATCACCCAACTTGTGGTGTTTTAGCAGTTTAATACTAATACATCACATAACTATTGTTTGTCATGGAACATGGCTTTGTGTTTATTTGTTTATTTTTAGCATCTATGACAATACCTTACAAATAGCAGATTTTCCATAAATGTTTCTGTTGTATGATACTATATGGAATGGAAGAAGAGGATGTATTTACCCTTTGTATAATTGTGTAGACTACCAGGTGTCCATTAAAAGTTCATATGTCAATTTTCATTGCTGCCCGGTCCCCTTACATCTAAGTGGGCCATGTGATTATTTCTTCATAACAGAGTATGGTAGGACATGATTGTCAACTGTCTCTTTTTGGCCAAAATGGAAGAAGCATACTGGCCTTCTCCATCCTCTTTTCCCTTCTGCCTCCTGGATGTCAACACCCAAGGCAACCCCTTACTGAAGATTACAAAGACTCTATCAGCCTGAATCCCTAAGCTAACAAAGGGATCAGAAGCACTTCCTCCAGTGCAGCCCTCTTGGTGAAGCAATTCCAGGGGGCTGTTACTTAGGTTAGAGATTGCCTCTCTTGTGTTAAACCATTGAGATTATGAGGTTCATTTGTAGAGAAGGTAGCATTACTCTAAGTTGTACAGAAATTATGTGCAGAATAAACTGCTAAAATAAAAACCTAAAATACATGGTATTGGCTTAGCATTCAAGAAGCAGTCAAAGAGGAAACTTATGCTACAGAAAGAACCATATTCTTCAGTGGCCAAACATTTGGTAAAATTTTGCCTGTATTACATTGGAAGGCCAACTTCTTGTTTACTAAGACTGTAGGGGAAAACAGTTGGAAAGAGTCTGATAGTAATAGCTTATGTTGGTTGTCATTTGCTGAGTTTAGCAAGTTATTACCAAAAAAAAAAAGAGAGAGAGAGAGATGAACTCAGGCAATAATTGGAGTGATTGAGAGCGTACATAGATGAGAATAAAACTGGGCAGGAATTTGAGGCCTCTTGGGATTGGAAAAACTTCCTTTCCCAAAATGGGCAGAGATGAGGCCTAAAAAGCTTTTGGTCTCAAAGGCACATTAACTCAGTACGGTGTTAAAGATCAATTAAGTGTGATTTTCTCATCCATCTGATTGGTATAGTAGCAATACTGTCCACACAGACTTGAAAAGAAGAACTATTACAGTAAGAAATCAAGGAATAAACCAGGTCTGAGGATAACATGTAGAAAGAACTTTGAGTATTATCATTAAAACATGGATGCAAAGAATTCATGGTAGGGCTGTCAGAGTTAGCAAATAAAAAGTACAGGATGCTCAATTAAATTTGAAATTTGGATAAGCCACAAATAATGTTTTAGTATAAATGTGTCCTGAGTAATATATTCTATAGTAAATGTAGTATACAGTATTTGGGACATGCTTTCACTAAAACATTATTTTTTACCTATCTGAAATTCAAATATTACTGTGTCCTGTCATTTATCTGGTATCTATAATTTAGTTCCATTTAGCATTTTGAAGGAAACTATATTACAAAGAAGCCATGATCTCAAATAAAGACATATTTGAGTGTTAGAGCCATTAAATAACGCTTGAATCCCCAAAATTGCAAAAGTAGGAAGTGAGCTTGGGAATCTGAGAAGCCCATTAGAAGAGCAATACTTTCTAATACTTCAGATATGGCCATGGAGAATAATATTTTTTTTTTTTTTTTTTTGAGTTGGAGTCTCACTCTGTCGCCCAGACTGGAGTGCAGTGGCCGCTCCCGGCCACCGCAGCCTCGACCTGCTGGCCTCCGGCGATCCTTCTGCCTCAGCCTTCCGAGTAGCTGGAACTACAGGCGTGTGTTACCACGCCCGGCTAATTTTTTGAGTTATTGAGAGATGAGGTCTCGCTTGCCCAGGCGGGTCTCTAACCCGCGGGCTCAGGCAATCCACTCACCTCAGCCTCCCAAAGGCGCGGGATTACAGGCTGAGCCACCGAGCCCAGCTGAGAATAACATTTAAGGAAGAACCTTCCAAAGGACAGAGTTAGAGGCTCCACTTGACAGTGGACAGGAATATTCTTCCTAGAAGCAGAATCAGGGTCTGCTCTAATACTCCCTGTACTAGGACATTTGCATCTACTGGGAGTTTCCTATGATTTCTTAGTACGTTGCTGCTGCCTCCTATCTTTCCTTGTCATGAATTATAAGGTTTGCTGCATCTATCTCTGCTCTATTACTTCATATTGACTATGAGCAAATAAATAGAATTGAGGTGGTAACTTGTAATTTATTGTTTTTTAGATCACAAAGAGCCTTATCTGGTTTAGAGAACAGAGATCCTAGACTTTGAGCTCGATGCCATATCCATATGACACTTAATGTGGTTTCCTTAGCAAGAAGTATAAGAGTTTTATATTTGAAATTGACTCCATACATAGGTATTTGGAGGCTAGGAGGGCTTGAACGTTGCAGAAATCTCTTACGTCCATTTCTTTTTCTTTCTTTCTTTCTTTCTTTCTTTCTTTCTTTCTTTCTTTCCTTCCTTCCTTCCT